>JARJDX010025110.1:0-12008 GCA_030264735.1 Gymnusa sp. GC000175 | reverse complement strand
GTTCACCTCTATTTTCGTTTGAAAATTTTCCGTTTTTTTAAAAAGTCAAACACGTTTTTCCCCTTAAAAATGTTTCTGTGGAGGTCAGAAACATTTGTAAGCAAAATTCCTTAGCAAATTAAAGAACTCAACAAATGCTATCTGACGCTTTTTTGTTTAAAAATTTGGCACGCCGCGTTTGGCGTCGCGACGCCTTTAAAGGTACCTCCTAACGAAAAAAAAATTGTCTTAGTTTTATGACTCGAACACGTACGACTTCTGCATGTCAACTTTATTTTCGATTTTAGCGGATGTGTTTGGGGGCATGGCCGCATTTTTCGAAAAATTGTAAAACTTTTGCATCCTAGCTTTTGGGAACTGAAGGCGCCACATTTTTTCTGACCTCAAATGTCGATGGCTCTGAAAAACTTCTCTCTGGTAGGGCGGTCAGGAATCCTGTACGACGAACGGTACGGCACCCGGATGCTTTTAAAATTTGGCCATATCTCAAAAACTACGCCACCTGGCTAAATACGGAAAACGGCGATAATTAAACCCAAAAACGAAATTTTCTTTTTTTAATATTAATATTTAGGAGTCAAAAAAACTTATTTTGTGTTTGGAGGTCGTTTGCCCTGTCCACGTCAATGGATATAACTTCAGTAATTTTTGTGCCTTAGTGTCCAGATTTCGGCGTGTACTGAAAGAAATCGCGAACAATCTCTGTAGACCAAAAGTTAAAATTTTGTCACCGTTTTCCCGCTATAAATTTTTAAAGTTCAAATTTTTTTTCGTGATTTTTGTAAAGGCAAAACATCCCCGCGTATTTTTCTAAATAATATTATCATAATTTAGAATTTAACCTTTCGCGTCTTGAGTCGATGTAAATTTTCTTACTTTCGGGCTTAAGTCACGTACTTTTATTGGGCATTTCCTCTTTGAGAATGCTTCCTGCAATGGCGAGCGCAACATTGGCAACAACCAATAAATATACGCGACTTAAACCCGAAAGTAAGAAAATTTACAATATTATCATAATTCGACGGACGCAAGTCATTTTTGTTGAAAAATATCCCTAAACCCCGAAGACGCCCTTATTTTTATTTTAATCGTAAGATGCGCCTTTTAATTCTCTTTCTTCCCATACCCTCGCTTTTTTACTACCACCCTTATTTCGTCAGATAAAAAATTAAAGGTAAAGAAACTCGCAGTTGGCCTAAAATCACCGGCAGGAACCAATGTGTGTATGTCTAACTTTCTCTCGCATTCTCTCTCGTTTTCCACATAATTCACTCTTTTGCACTCCCTTTGTTTTCATTATCCAAGCTCACATACGACGAAACAGGATTTAAAAATTAAAATTAAAAATTGCTTTCGAGACGTGAAAATCTTCTTTGGTCGGCGAAAAAAAATTAAAATTTACCCATAATGAACAGAATTTTTTTGCTGAAGGTGGCGGTTTATGGACCGAGGCTCCTCCGTCGCGATTTTTACCTGGGGGTGCAAAATTTTTTTCTATCCCAGACTTGACAACTCAATTTCTTTATACATAAATAAGGGTTACCAACTTTTTTTTTTAAAAAAGGAACAGGGTTGACAACTTTTTTTTGAAAAAAAAATTTGTTAATTTTTTTTTTAGTATCAACTATTTGGTAATAGGTTAGAATATTGGTTAAAAGTGCATTAGTTACATTATACTAAATTACTTCGTTTGTTAGTTCATCCTTTAGTTTGTTTAATATTTCGTTTCTTTGATTGGTTCATTTGTTAGTTAGTTGGTTGGTTAGTTCATTAGCTTATTCGGTGTATATGTAAAATGGTTTTAACACGTTTGTTTTTGTTTTTTTTTCAACTCTTTACATTGCCTATCCAAGTTCTCTTTGGTTTTCCTCGTTTTCTTCTTCTTAATAATATATATTTGAATATTTGTTTTTGAGACCAGTTCTTTAATCATTCGTGCTATTACGTCCATCCATTTAATAGTGCTACAGCTTATCGAACCTTGGTCTCCTCAATTCTTCGACCTTGGCCAATTTCTTCCAACTTCTATTTCCTATCAGTTTATGACCATATTTGCGCACCGAATCTTCCCACCGGTTTCTCGGTTTCCCCACCGGTCTTCGAAAGGATTTTCTTATATGATCTGGAAACCTAAAGTTTTTAGGTAACATCGATGAACCGGACGTAAAACTTTACTCCTTTTATTTTAAGCTTTTTGAATTATTTCCTAAAGAATCCATATTTTTAAATAGTTTATAAAAACGTGTTAGTAACAACTTTTATTAATAACATTTTTCATTGGGTAATGTTTTTTTTCGCTTATGCGAAAATTGAGTGGAGAACATTCCAAATTTTTTATAAACTTTCATACCAATTTAAATTGCACTTGTAACATTTATAAAATTATGCACAAAATAAAAAAACCCACATAGCAACAATATAAATATCTTAATTAATTTTTTTACATTAAAATTAGATGAAATGCAAGTTTTTTAACTTTAGCAATTAATTATAAAACATAAATATTTATATAAAAACTTATTTAAATAATGAATGTCAAGAACAAAGCTCTTTTTTCTAAGGAAGCAATTTCTAAGCCTTTTCAAAGATCTCCACATCCTTTAGACTTTTTTGTTTTGTTCTTTGCGTTTTTCTTTTCACTTTACCTAATTGTCACCAAAATGGTGGCTAATTATTTCCATTAAAATAAGAGTAAATCATCGCCTTAATTAACTAATATTTATTTAAAAAATTTAAATAATTAGCGCCCAAGGAATTAATTCCCCGCATTTTTTATACACATTAAATGGAAATTTTAAATTGGCTTTGAAATGTTATGAAAATTTAATAAGGGTATAAAATACAAACTCCTTGATGGATATTTACATTGTAAATTTCTTTAACATTTCGAAATAAGCTCATAAATATTGCACATTGTATCGACCTGTCTTTTAGTCCCCAGAAAGTGCTAAAATGGAGCATCTATAAATCCTTAGAAGTCGCTCATTATTTTTTTAATAGAATTAATTTATTTTTAAATTTATTTTTATTTTTATTTGCTACATCCATGTAACATGCTAAGGTTGGTTTAAATTACCCTTTAAATTTTTTATGCATTCTAGGAAGTAAACGTTGTCTGTTGACAAACAAATTTCTTCCATTAGTTTAAAACAAAATATTTACTTTACTTTCTACTCATTTCAACGTGAGAAAATATAATTAGAGATAAATATGAAGCGAAATTTTCTATTGTTAAATAGGTAAGTGTCACAATTATTTTTGCATTTTCTATGATCCTTGAAGAATCGTCAATTAATGATTTTCAAATTGATTATAGTATGTATTAAATAATTTCGTTGAAGAAAACGAGAAATATTGATTGTTTTGACATCCTCTTCCCTTTCCATAGTGATTCCTCGTCATAACGTGGTAAATGAAAGGGGGAACAGTATTTCATTTGTTATTGATGCTTCTTCAGTTCTTTTTTATTCCTTCGAGATTTTAGATATTTTTCGTCCTAGGATGATCCTACCTGTACCTAGATAGAGCTTGGGACCCTTTTTCTGCAGCGTTTGGGTTCCCTGATCAATTTACTTATTATATTCCGTAAGCGCTTACCAACCACACAATCTAACATAAAAATGTAACCAACAAAGACGCCTTAAAAAAAAGATATGCCTTAACCTAAAATAGATAAGCTGCTACCTAAAATTTTTTTTCATTGCTACGCTAATGCTATCTAAAAATCAATAATATTTCTTCCCGAGTTGTTCTGATAATTTCGTTAAAATTTAGTGGGAATGAATATTATTTCAATATATTCAAAAGAAACAAATTTTATTGTGTTAAAATAAAAAACATTTAGAACAATAAAATCAATTGAATTTTCATAGCCATTTGACATGTCAAAATAAAAAAATTAAAAATGTATATAATAATATCGTGGCCTGGTACATATAACAATGCATGTTAAAGTTTTGCATGTCGTTGATAAAAATACTATTGACTTGTATTTCTCTGTACATAACATAATTTACTAAAAAAAAAACGTTGTTGAGTGATTGTATCGATTAAATTTTATTTAACATTTTCTCCCTTTTTTGCAGTGAAAATGCCGCAAGCACCCATAAATAATCCATTAATGAAACCCTTCGTGGTTCTCGCCCTTCCTGGGATGTATTTATTTTACAAATACAACCAATATAAAAGAAAGCGGAAGGAAAATGCCAAACGAAGACTAACGGAGAGGGAACTACAACACTTGAATAATAAAATTGTAAGTTTGATTCTCTTTTTTGGTAGAAATTTAGTTACCTTCATTATTAAATTTAATTAATGTCAAAAAATTGAGCGCAACAATGTTTCATTTCATAAGGGATGAGATTTAATATTGTATTAGGATTTAATGAGATTTTTTCATTGCCAAAAGCAATATCGGAAAGTTGGGATAAGATAAATGTTCTTTTGCATTTTCTTCAGCGTTAAAGGAAGTAATTTTCGTTTCGCAAGTAACTTGGCTCATGAAATGCTATAAAAGTCTTCCATAATTTTACTTTATATTAAATGTATATTCTAATTTAGAACAAAAAAAAAAGATTAATTAATTTGATAATTTAAAAAGATGAAAAAAAAGTTTTAAAGGTAAATTTAAGATTTTATAAATATAATTCGTAAAACGAATTTTTTTTAATATTGTTTTCTCATGCATCAATTAGAAGGCCCTTGTTAACAGGTATCTCTAATGAAAGTTAGAATAGGTTAGGTTAGGTTAGGTTAGATGGGGCCATTGTTCCCAATCACCCCTCAAGTAGTCCGAGGTCCTTTATGAATCCGGTGATTTTCTTGGGGGTGATGTCGCTCACTTCCTCGTGGGACAGCCGGTCGGACCTCGGTACTACGAGGAATAATTAACGACAAATAGAGAAACAAAAAGTGTATTAAAGGAGAAACATTCAACTCATTTAGACGGTAAATTAGACACCAACATATGGAAAGACAGGGACAAGATAGTGACAGAAAAACTTTCTAATATGCCAACCGTTTTATTACACGGAAGAAAAAAATGCAAACAATGAAAAACGCTTTACACCTAATCGCAGGAGAAATAATAAAAATCGATATCAAAGGAAGATTTTAAAAATTGTGACTAAAAGAACGTTAGAAGAAAACATGGAAGGTTAAATTTCATAGAAAACTCAAGGACATTCGGTAAGACACACCGCCGTACTACTCACTAAAGAAAAACTGATGAAAGAAATCCGAACAAAAGTCCACTATCAGAAAATAAATGTGGTTTTTAAAAGGGAAAATTAATCAGTAAGGTAATGGAGAAAGTAAATAAACATGCAAAGAAAACAAAAAGGCCATACAAAAACAAGCAGCTTAGTATGATACTATAGATATCCAAAATATATTTGGTTCGTGAAACAGTATAATAAAGACCCAAATGAAGAATCAAATAGGCCATACCGCAAAGATGATATCAGGCTTTTACGCAAGTAGCAACAAATAAATAAATATATGTAAACAAACATTTTAAGTTACCCGTTTTTTTTTAAACCACATTGAAAAGTGGATAGCTTCAACACCGACATATGTATCCAAAATATTTTGTCACCACATCCCCACTTTTTTAATGTAAAAATTATAATGTGCAGTAAAAAATGGAGGTGTGGTCACCACACGACTTTAATTTACGAATATAAAACATCCGATACTTTTAATAGAAACATAAATGATATTTCATTAATTAGCAGTCAATTAGGTTTGCAGTATTTCTCTGCCACTTCATTTTGTTGTGAAATGTATATTGGAAATAACTCCGATACTGACGTCTGTTACTTTTGAATGATATATACCCTATTTCATTAATTATCAGCTGATTATAATGACAGTATGTCTGTGGTACTTGATGAGCATAAATTCAATAAAACGTTCCTTAGCAACAAACAAGAATGAGTTCTTAAAATGTTAAATTTTGAAAAAATGATAACAGCAAAACTCGTTGAAAATTTAATTCTAAACGCTTTTAAACTCTTATGTTTTTTTCATAAACTTGATAGTGTTTGAAATATCTACAAAAAAATCAAAAAACCTAACCACTAAACTAGCATTTTCGGTTAGTGGATTTTAGCCACAAGTTACTAAGCCTCCCAATTTTAATTAGAAGCTTAAATATAAATTTCTAGGCCGATCAGTTTAGCCGTCGGGGCTAGGAGAGGACACAGACATACAAACACACAGACACCACTTCAAAAACGGATATTTCCGCAAAAATCTCAATTTCGAAAATTTTCGCAATACTTTCTTCTACTTCGTAAATGAAAGTAAAACTAATATATAAAGATCTTTACATAAAAGAAACAGGCGTCAGAGAAGGTTATCATAGTAGGGACGAAAAAATTATTAAATATAAATTTTCAGGCCGATCAGGCAGCCGACTGGGCTGTAAAGAGAACACAGACAGACAGGCAGGCACACAGACATACAGACGATAGACACACACAGACAGACAGAGAGAGAGACCACTTCAAAAACTACTTTTTCTGAGTTGGAAAATGAAAGCATAATGTATAAGAAAAAGCCGGACTTGAGAGCGATTATGTCCAGAAAAGTAGACCAGGGATTGGGAACACAAAAAAATTTGAGTATAGAACCATGAAATCACTTAATTCTTAATTGAAATTTCTAAGCTTATATCAAAACATATTTTATATCTAAAATGGCGATGGGTCTTACTTTCTGCAAGTGTGACAGTGAGTCTAGCCTTCTGCAATGTGAAAAATGTATAGACAAAAAAGGGACAACAGAGGCTACAATAAGCACTTAGAAGACCATAGTAAATTAAGGAACTAACAAATGGGCTAGACAATAATCAAAAGGTGTACCCCTACTTTTATTTGTTTTTAAATTGGAGCCTTTTACAAATATAAATAGGCCTAAAAGGTCGTACCGTAAATAGACCCTACCTAAGAGCTATAAAATATTCT
Organism: Gymnusa sp. GC000175; assembly: GCA_030264735.1. Taxonomy (NCBI): domain Eukaryota; kingdom Metazoa; phylum Arthropoda; class Insecta; order Coleoptera; family Staphylinidae; genus Gymnusa; species Gymnusa sp. GC000175. The sequence continues at coordinate 5,040 of JARJDX010025110.1, read as the reverse complement.
ATGGTTCGACGACATCCAAGCAATTTAATGTATTGAATTTCGATTTAAAAAATTGTTGTTTTTTGAAATACGTCTTAAACAACCCTTTTTGAGTAAAACGTTAAAAGGAAAACAAAAAATCTTACTATTCAATAGCCTCGAGATAGGTCAATGGACTTTTATCAGCATATGGACTTTTTTTTTAATTTTCTCACTCACTTTACTGCACTCCAGTTTGGTGTGCTTCTTCTAATTCGCCCTGTATAGTACGGTTTAGGTGAAAAAGATCGCGCCCCATAAGACCTCGCACATAGGATCGTGCCTCAAAAGATCTCGTGGCAAATAAGATCGCGGCACATAAGGTCGCGCAAAAATACTTTTATTATCGCCAGCCAAATTTCTTTTTGTGAAGACTAAGGTAGCCAAATTCAAGGCTGGCGATAATAATTTTGTTTTCACGCGGCGATCTTATTTGTCTTACGATCTTATGTGCGCGATTATTATTGATAGATACCTATAGTACATCTAATTTCATTTTTATCATAGTAAAGGTATTCGACATATCGCTTATCTAATATGTACATAGGATTTGGAGAGGTGACCCTAACTAAAATTGGCATAAGGGTAAAATAACTTCTAGTTACTTAAGTAATTGAAAAAAGAAAGGGATTCGCGTATCTCAGATTTAGCTTTACCATTTGTTTATATGCAGCATATCCGATAAGAATGTTCGTGTACAAAATAGTCCTTAGAAAATAATGTTATAATAGTTGTAATTTTTTTGGTTTTATCTATTAAAATAGTAATAATCTTATAGCAATCATTGTTTTACTTTATTATACGACAGAAAGAAAAAGTATCTGTACCGATTTTAATATTAAAAACTAATAAATCAACGTCTTCAATTTTAGGCAATAACAAAGTTATCCTTTATTATGTCGTTAAGTGTGGTCACCCTGTATACTAACTGATGTTAAAAAGGTCAATTACAAAAGTTATGCAGGTATACTTTTAATCAAAGTTTAATTATAAATAATAAATTTTTTATTTTCCTCGACATTTTACTAACCTCTAATAAATAACTTTGTAGGTGTAACATATTTTTATCTCTGGCCTTCTCCAAACAAAAATTTATTATCAATAAAATATTAATTTGCATTGGTACTATAAACTAATACAATTCATATTATACTTCTTACCAATTTTAATTGATTAATTTTAAACACACGTGGGAGTTACGTATTTAAATCAATAACGATATATGGCATATATTTAGTCATGCATGGCCTACTCTAATTATTTTCTTGCACGTACGATATAATTTCAAATGACAAACTTATTGGATAGTTTCCAAAATCATTTGGAAATTTAACGCGAATCTAAACATGTTAATGACTCAATGTATCAAAAATGACCAAGTGATTGATCACAGTTAACTATTTAAAAAATACTTTTACTTAACTTTAAGCTTTTAATCTGAAATTTATCTCTACACTTCATTTACGAAGTAATCGTGAAACAGGTAGTTTATTGGTTAGAGTTTTCGTTTTCTTGCAAATATTTTAAAAACTATCAAGTTCATGGGAAGAACACAAGAGTACAAAAGAGTTTATAATGCAATAAATTTTGTTTTTATCATTTTTTTTTTAATTTTAACATTTAAAGATTTTAAGAACTCATCCTTGTTCGTTGCTAAGGAACGTTTTATTGAATTTATGCCCATCAAGTAGGAGAGACATACTGTCATTATAATCAGCTGACAATTAATGAAATAGGTTATATATAATTGAAAAGTGACGGATATTACTATCGGAGTTATTGCCAATATACATTTCACAAAAAATGTAGTAAAATGTAGTACAGAGACAGAGAAATTCGTAAATGAAAGTCGTGTGGTGACCACACCTCCATTTTTTTATGATTTTTTATATTACTCAAAATGAAAAATGTCAAATAATTAAGTAGTAGGATAGGTATATTTTAAACACGAGTTTATAATATATTTAACACTCTGCTGGTTTAAAATCCGAAAGCTTAAAAAATTATCTTCTAATTAATTAATTTGATTAATTATAAACTATTAAGTTAATTTCATTAATTGGTACAAAATTAATTTAACAACATATTATTTCGAATAACCCCTTTAGATGGTAAGATGAATAACATTTTGTTTTATAAATATTGTTTTTTACCTTTTACAATTTAAAATTTTAAAATACAAGAAGAATAAATCATTTTTAATACTTTATGCTGCACAATTCCATTAAAAAAATTCTGCACTGATGGCACATTAAATTAAAATCATAAATAAATTATGTCATTTAGTTGAAAATCCGTAATCAATGCTTCATTTTGCAGAGGGCGCATCTGTTATATTCATTAAATTCGCATTGAAAGTAAGTCTTCAATTATATACAGTGATTATTAAAAGTGTATTATACTTTTCCCGCACACTATTTGAACAGCCCATAAAATATGTGATATAATTTTAATAAATATGCTAATCTCAAGTTATGATGAGAAACAAAAAAAAATCAAGCGGTATATTTTAAGTGAAATTATCTTTTAATCGCTTTTTAATTATAAATACTGTTTTTATAGTTATGCAAATTTATTTAATGTGCGAAAAACTTCAAATAAAAAAATGATTTCAATTTTTTATTTATTAACGTGGGCTAAAATTTCTTGGAAATATTATATTTTTTAAAAGCAATATTCCTTTTTATAAAATTTTTATTTAAATAAAAATCACAAATAAAAATGATAACAAATTTGGGCTTAAAATTAACAAAAAGTTTATTTTTTTTATCAGGCAAGAAATATTTTAAAAATATAAAAATTGGGAATGGGGTCCAAATATATTTATTACTTAAAATTTTTCTTATGCATATTTTTATAAATTAAATTAAATTAAAGTTTATCGCAATTTATTAATTAAATTTATGTAAAAAAAAACTTACAAAAGTAACGGATAGAAATCCTTAAACTTTATTACTAACGATTAGCAAAAAAAGTCGCACACTGGTTGTACAATACAAATCCTGCAAGCTGCAAGTAACGGACCGTGTACTGATAAATGGGTAAACAATGTGCGCTACGAAACCGTTTTTGAGAGCACTGAGTCGCGACTGAACTGAACTGTCCTGCTGGTGTTGGTGCTATTCCTGCAGACCTTACAGTTCCTTCCTAAACGCCTCTATTTCATACCAAGCTTGACAATTTCCGCGCTCCATTATTTAAATTGGTAATTGCTTACTGATATCTTAACTGTACCAATAAATTTTATCAAGAAGAGAAATTATAAAAGTATGTATACAGGGTGGTCTAAATTGAGAGGCCTACAATGGGCATATTTCTTTTATTAAAGATCAAGATTGGATTAATTAAATGGACAATGTAGTTTAGATTTCTGTGCTGTATTAGCTTCTGCTGAGAAATATTTAAAATTCTAAACAATTTGGAAATTATTTCAAAAATCTAAACATCGCAATTTTCTAAAAAGTCAAATTTCTCAGTAATTATAAAATATGCAAAAAAAGTGAAATTTACTTGTTTTAATAAAAAAAAACTTAAAACTGCTGTCAAAATAATATACAATATGGTATTTTTTAAATGTTTATAGAAACTTTGTTAAATTAAATGGACGCCATACTTAATTTTTACTTAATTAAATGAACCTTTCTTCTCTTTTTAACAACCTATGCCAGAATAAAAAATTATGAAAAATATTAATTGTTTTAATTTTAAATCAAGAAGACACGAATAACAATAAAACAAAACTTATTATTACACGACTTACTGTCATATTGTGTTAAGAGTATGAATAAATAATTAGTATATGTGCATTGTTTTATAAATTTGTAATAATTATTTTATAAAATATTTCAAATGGCAAATGTTTTGTACATGCCTAAACAAAAACTCCTGGCTTACTGCTCAAACATACCAACTAGCCAGAAAGAAGACAACTGTACATTATAATATTAACTATGCAACAGTTTGTGTGTAAAGAAAAACCAATCGAACCTAAATGAGGCAGTTAAAGATAAGGAATTAACTTTGGTGGCGTGGCAGCCTATCTGAAAAGTTTAGTCGAGAAATACTAAATCACGTTAACGTATCTAAATCTAAAGCACTTTGAATTTTGAGAAAACATAAATTCCGTCCCTATTATTTACACATTGTCCAAATTTTACGAGCAAATGATAGTTTATAATTTACTGAAAATTATAATTTTATCAATGGTGTTTTATGGACTGACGAAACCTACTTTTCTAAATATGGCTTATTAATTCGGCACATATTTACACCAAGAAGAATAATTGAGGAAGCATGAAAACTGAAAGGAAAACTCTGATTTTGACGCTGGACCTAGCAAAAGCATTCAACACATTAAAGCATGATGTACTAACGGAAGTACTTAAGGAAAGGCAAATACCCCACTACCTTATCAATAGAATTATAACCGCGTGCCTGCATGAAGATACTTCGATTTTCGAGTTTGGACAGAAGACAGCGTATGTCAAGAAAACCAAGGGAGTAAAACAAGGAAGTCCCCTGTCCACAAGGCTATTAACATTAGCACTGCACCATGTGCTAAGCAAAGCAACGCAAGATCTCCCACAATACACACTACAGGGAGTATTGCAGCCGCCCACAATATTGACGTTCGGAGACGAGTTACTGGTAATAACGAACAATCCAAAGGACATGGAGGAATTTCTGGAAAAACTGCTACCAGAACTAGAATCAGTAGGGCTAAAAGTAAAATGGTAAAAAATTTCAGTGCTGATACGAGACCCACAAGAAGGTCCCAGAGAAGAGGGCACAGAGGAGTAAGCAAAAATCGGAAGACACACACTGAAAAGGGCTAAAAAGCTAAAATATCTAGGGTCTGACATAACAGAGAAGCTACAGAAAGGACAGTCCACGAAAGAAAGAATAAACAAGGCATTCTAAACTACAAAAATTATTCTACCATTTATACAGAAGCAAAAAATTGATGGGACGTGAAAATATGCATCTACTACACGGTAATGGCTCCATTATCTCTATATGGCT
>JARJDX010025091.1:0-45733 GCA_030264735.1 Gymnusa sp. GC000175 | reverse complement strand
ATATTAATATATTCCAAAATTAAATATGACTTGCTCAATCAATTAATTTTCTTCATGTAACAAAAAATTAATGAAAGAGAAATTTTGTTGCATTCACATTACATTACATTTCTTTTCATTAATATAACAGAATCATTTTAGATCACAGTTTCTTAGAGTAAGCAAGAAATTAATTAGATCTAACCTACTTATTACAGTTACTAATGATAAAGTGGCAATTGATGCTTGCAATCAGTCAAGTGAGACCTCATTGCAAAGATAAAAAAAAAGTCATATTAAAATTAGAGTTATCATTACCCCAATGGTAACATAACAGTAAGGAAATTACATTCTTCTTCAAGCAATTAAAAATTCACTACATCAAGAAATTTCTTGATTTGTTTATTAAATTTTAATTTGGAATTTCCTTTGTAACACATAAATAAAAAAGGATAAATTAGTTTAATCGCATTAATTTCTTTGTCTTGTTTTTATTTAGAATTTAGTATGGAACGCAGTCATAATTTTACTATGGTAAAAGAAATTGATTTTGAATATAATAAGACAGCTGACTGACTTTGTAGGATACAGTTGCATATTTATTTGCATTTTTTTGGTCATTAATTCAAAAATAAGGGAAACTTAGTAACACAAATTAAATTAATTTTAACATTAATATTGCCTTAATTCTTTTCGCTTTCTATTGGGAATTAACTTTAAAAGAGACGCCGTCTAGCGGTAGATGGTGAACTAACTCGAGTCGGTAGACATTCATTGTATTCATATAGAACTCTTATGACAAATAAGTGTTTTAATTGTTAAATTTTAAATAATTTCTGTTTTGTGTAAAAACACACAAAAATATTTCTTACATTTGCTTCTAACCTGTAAATATTACTGAATAATATCGACTAAAGTGTCCATTGACAGATTGATCGCAGCGCCACCACTAGGTAAAGTTAATTCCCAATTTACTTAGGTTCTAATTTGGAGAACAGTAAAGTGCTAGTGTAGGAAAAATTAATTTTAGTGCATACCACCTACATATAGCTGGAGAGAAACACATAACTCTAAAATCTAACGCCTTGGTGTGTTATTTAACCACGAGTGACGTTTTTAAACAAAAGTTTTACTCGTTTTTAAAAACTGTGTATACCAAAATCAGTGGCAGATTTCCATAACTTCATTTTGTTGAAATTTATGTTGGCAATAATTTCACTAGCGACATACGTCATATTTGAAAAATATGTCTCTGCAACTTGATGGAAATAATTTCATCAACAATTTTGCTTAGCAACTAAAAACAATAAGGGTTCAAAATGTTAAATTTTAAAAAAATGATGAGCACAAAATTTGTTAAAAATTTAATTCTTAACACTTTTGTACTTAATAGACCACGTGGCTACACATTCCACCTTTACATTTTACATTAAATAAAATAAAATTTAACTAATCATAAACCTTTAAAAAAAATTTACACCATTTACAACAAAACTAATTTTTAAAACTTGACAATTTTAACCTGATGATGTCCTAAGGACGAAACATNAAAAAAATCTTTTAGATATTTAATTAATTATACCATGTTATATTTTAGTTTTAACCTGATGATGTCCTAAGGACGAAACATGTCGTTAATATAATAAAATAAAATACAAAAACTACGTTGTTATGTACAACCTACTACACTTCTCAAATATATTATAAAACGTAACAATGGATTACTTAGAGAACATCTTCTGTGTGTGTTAAATTTTTGGTTATGCTATTTGTGTTCTAGCTCCCTTAATATCCTGACGGACTAGTTTAATTTATTTGGTCAGTATTATTTTTTGTAATTTCTATTCATTATATTATTTCATTTTGTAACTTAAATTCTTTGTAAATTTGGTATTATTAATAACATTGTATTTAGTCAATTTAAATTTATATCATTGTTTAATTTTTTTTCTTCGTTTAAATTGTTGCTGTAACACCAATGGAAGTTAGGTTGCTTCCCAACTAATAATTCTGTGTATCTTTCATGACCTGGTGACGCCTCCGAGAAGCAAGAGCATTGGAGATGAAACCCTAGGGATCCAAAGCGCTCATTTAACGGCAAGGTGTCAATTGCGACGGACCTCACTCGGCAAGGTGCAGAAACTGTCCTAAGTTCAAAGAAGATTTGAAAATACAGGCAACAAAAACACTAGAGAAGCTCAGCTACTTTAAGGCTAAGAAAAAGGTTGTCCAAAAGCCCACCTCCGCCTAGGGCCGTTTCATACGCCCAGGCAACAGCCCAAGCAATGCAAAGCCTCTAATTCTCCCTTCGTCACGGAGCAAAGTCAGCTAGGTGACAAAGACGATCTCTNGTCACAGAGCAAAGTCGGCTCTGTGACAAAGGCGATCTTTGCGAAGACGCAAAGTTCGCTACAAAAGCAGGGAGAATGTCCTCTCCCTGCACAAAAACCAGCCTTTACGGCTGGTTCAAAGGTTGGTGACCCTAATGGAGTCTGAGGCAATCGCCTCAGACAAGAGAAAATTTTCCGAGTCGGGGCGCAGCAGCGTTTTTACTTTTCTTGTTTGAGTTGGTTTTGGCGGTGAGAGCCTTTTACACACTCACCGTCTTCTTTGTGATATTAGTTTTAAATTTTATTTTCTTTGTTTGTCTTGTCTTGGCGGTGAGAGCCTTTTACACTCTCACCGTCTTCACTGTGATATTAGTTTTAAGTTTTTATTTTCTTTTTTGTGTTTGTTTTGACGGTAAGGGTCTTTTTCACCCTCACCGTCACTGTGATATTACTGTTTATTTATTTATTAATTTAATTTCATTTGAGGCCACCGTGGCCTTAATTGTTTTATTTATTTATTTTTTTTTTGCATGCATGCCTTTTCTTTCATGGCGGCCAATAGCCTCAGCAGCTGACGCCGCGATATTAAAAAAAAATAGTTTTCTTAATGTTATTTTATATATTAATTTTATTATTTTAATTTTGGTTATAAATATACCATTTCTTGACCTTTTACTTGATGTCATAAAACCGTTTTTAAAAAAATAAAAAGGATAAAACGTAAATTCGTTTAACACTTATATTTATGCCAAAAATAAATGCGGTAAATAAAATCCCATAAATTATGAATGAAAGCTCAAATTTTACCTGAAATATTTACAACATAGCTTAAATGCGAATTTACATCCCTACTGAAATAAACAAACTTTTACTGTGTCCTCGTGGGAAAACGGCTATGCTCAAAACTTTATATAAACTGCTTAAAATTACACAGATGTGTAGTGTTTCGCATCTTTTTATGTCAACAGGTAACTTGAAAATTTATAAAAATTATCAAATCATATAGTATAATTAACAAGTTGCATGAAATAAACTTTAAAAGTTTAAAAATTAAAGTTAATATAAGTAATTAATTTTTTAGTTAGTAAAATTGTTAAAGTTTATTGACAATTTTTGTTATTGCTGAATAAGACTTTCACTAAAAGGCAATCTAAGCGCATATGTTTGTTTTAGTTTTTCCTAGCGAAGAGAGTTTCTCCTAATGTTCTTCATATAAAATGTTGCTGCCACAGATAAAAATATAAAGCCTCGAGCAAATCCTACATGTAGTTCGAGATAAATCATATTGGACGGTACTTCTAAGCTACTCTTTTTCAAATCAAATCAGAGCACTGATAAAAATTCCAACAGTTTTACCAATAAATTCAAAAAAAATTATAACCAAATTTATTTTTATTGAAGTATTTATAATATAACATTTATTTAATTTTTATAATTACACATTTTTAATATTACAAAAATGCACATATGAAACAGCAACAACATACCGTTAAATTATAGAAATCAAGGCAATTTTAAATATTGTTTACCCGAATAACTTTTTTATTTCAACAAAAACTTTGCAAAATATATTTTTTTTAATTATACTATTTTGTTTGACTTTTTCTTCATATTAAATTAATATTTGTTAAAATGACAATTTTGATTTTGATTCATAAAACTTTTATATGTTCTGACGCTTGATAAATTGTTTATTAGTAAAGCGGAATCAAATAAAAGTAATGAATGGGATAAAACTTTTAGTCCAACTCTTTCAATTTATAGTAATTTAAGGCACGTGTGATCAAGCTTTATCGTTGAGTAAGAACTATTCCATTATTCTGGTTGAAATATTATATTTAAGATATATTTTAGCAAAAAGCTTTAAATCAAAGTTTTCTAGCTTAAAAAGTAGTATTAATACATAGTTCTTAAATGAATAGCAAGTAATATAACGTTTTAAGATAATAAAAAAGTATATGTAATAATTAATATTTTAAACATACAACAAAATATTATGCCACAAAGGGTTACTTTATTTTTATTTTTTTAAATACTTTCTTTAAAACACGTTAATTATATCATTTCTGATACATTCTCATGTAAAGAAATTAGGTAAAAAATATATTCGCCAAATGATTCGCTCGATAAATTTTATTGTTTTTTGGGTTATGTATTTTTTTTATTTGTGTATTTTTGACGCACTTCTATTTCCTGTAAATCTAGGAACTTGAAATTTATTTATTTTTTACTTCGACCCCTTTAAGGGTGTGGATGAGTTTTTGGTAGGGTCATGATTTTCCATTTATTTATAACATAAGTTCAACCAGCACACCATACACCAAGAGTAACTTAAAAGTTATATCCCGCATAACGCAAGGTTTTCGTATTCTTCTAATTCTTCTTCTGAAATTGTCTGCGCATAGACCTCCTTTAAATTTTCCTACTCCCCTTTATTCTGCGCAATCCCCTCTGGTTCCTAAACTGTATTTAGTTATTTTAGATCTCTATAAATATTTTTCTTCATTGGTTCCTCCATCTCCTGCTCAGTCGCGGTTCTGCGCGACTCCCTTCATTTGCCTCCTTTAACTCCAACCATTTTCGCTGGCTTTTTTATGGACTATGCGACTCCATGTATTTTTGGGACTTTCTTGCTTTCGTCTGTCTTTTGGGTTCCAATCCAAACTCTCCTTAGAAATTGTGTTAATTGGGCACCTTATTATATGGCCCAGCCACTTACGTTTTATAATTTTAATTTCCAAGTTTTTTTAAAGAACATTTTGATAAAAAATAACATAAATCAACATTAGATATCCGTTTTAGACATCCATTAATAAAGCACTGTACTTTTTGGTTTACATATTGCGATACCAGCCATGTTGTGCTGCCATATAGTATCATAGTGTTGACATTTGTATTAAATATACGGATTTTTTGGATAGTTGTGTTGCATTCCAAACTTCTGTGAATTATGCGAATACACCCTTTGCCTTAATAATGCGTAAATTGATGTCTTCGTTCATGCCTCCATCTTCAGAAATAATACTACCTAAGTAACTTAGGTTGTTAACCCTCTCAATAGTATGACTGTCTAACAATATTGGTGCGTTGTTTCTACGTTGCATTTTTTAGATAGACTATCTAATTTGTCTGGCATATCGCTATTGTTGTGACCAAGAAAGTAAATATCATCAGCATAATCTAGGTGTTCAAGCTGTTTTGTCAAACTCTATTCAATTTCTCATTGATAGTTTGATATTGTTTCGCCATCACCAAAATTAAAAGTATGGGGGAAAGCTGACATCCTTGCATTACCCCAGCAGTACACTACTGTCTCCCTTTTTTGAATTTTTACAAGCTCCGCTTCTTTCCATTGTTATGGTAAGCCATATATGAATACAAAGAGGCCTCAGAATTTTTGAAGTAGTATCTGGGTTAGCTTTAAGCAGTTCAGTAGTTAAATTGTCAATTCCAGGGGCTTTATTGTTTTTTCATGCTCAGAATTGCTTCCTGTATTTTTTTATATCGGGAGTTGGTCTTAATCCTAGTGGCTGAAACTGTTTGGTCGGGTTCTATAAATGGCTGGTGGTTGAATGCTCACTGAATAGAACTTTAAGAAGTGTTCGTGCTACCTCTTAAATTGGTCATTGCCGTTAATAGAATTTTTGCCCGTTTGCTTTTGACCGGTTTGCCTGCTTTGGAAAACCTTTTTGTGCAGCTAAATTTTTTGACCACTTTTTTTGTTCTTTCGCACGCTCCTTTTTAATGTTATTCGAATTGTTTTGTACTCTGTGCAGTATTCTGTAATTTTTGAATAGTCGTTTTTATTTAAAATTAAGCTTTTTATATTGTTCCTATCCTATTGGATAGGATATTTGAGATTCTACGAATGCTCCGACATTCAGTCCTTTTTAACCTCTTCTACATTGTCTATGACTTCTTTTCCAGTGAACTTGTAAATATTTTTGATGTAGTTCCAAGAGTCGTTAACCTCTACAACTACTGTTTGCATGGATTCTAGTTGCAATCTTATTCTTATATTAAAGGTTTCTTTTATAATCCTTAATTCTAATTTGTTCACGTCTAGACGTTTGTTAATATATTCTTGTGGCTTTTTAATGGTGGTTTTAGTTTGACTTCGCTGAGTACCAGTTGATGATCGCTGTCCACATCACCATCTCTTTTGTCTTACATTCATAAGCGCTATTGTCCACTAAGGACTTGTTGTTGCCACTTAACGTTGATTTTTACATAAAACATTGCTTCTCGTGTAGTGTTTTATTTATTTATATTTATACTTTAGAATTCTGGAGTGTGTTCTAGGTACGTGGCGAACAAAACATAGCGGAGCGCTAAATGGAGTGTACCTAATAATGGCCTTGTTCGGCTAAAGTTTATCCAATATGAAGCCTCAGGGGTGGGTCAGGTGTCATAGAGCAGTTTGTACCAGTCCAATTATATGCGTATGTTTTATTTGTTCAAAATGGCTCGTGAGTCATAGAGTTTCTTGGAATAGTCGAAGTTAGTACCTAGCTGTTTTCAGAAAGAGTAGCCGTCAGCAATCCAAGGTATTTTCCCATTGCTGTTTTAGCACATTAAGGCTAATTTCTTTCAGTAAAATAGTAAGGTTCTTTTAAAGATGGTACGACAGGAACCTGTCCTCCATTATGATTAGCCCTTTTCCTTTTTAGGAATTTTTCGTATATGCTGTTAATTTCTGTTGTAAGTTCCCTCGGTGTTTTTTCGGGGATTCTTCTATTTGTAATGGGTTTCGGTCTTTTAGATATTTCTCGTGTTTATTCGTAATATCTTGTATACTTTTCACGGTGTTTAGTTATTTAATGTCTATGGTTAGTTTTGTAAGGGCCTTAGCACAGCTTTTAAGTTTAACTTGTAATTTGGTGACGGTCCGATGATACATCAGCATCAGGGTATGCCTTTATTAATGTTATCGCATAGCGTAATCTTCTTTTGATAGTAACGTCTATTTTTTTCTAACAGGGTTGTCTGGAGTATTAGTAGGTGTTTTCCATGTGAAAAATCTTTTGAGTGGGAGTTTGTAAAAGGTTTCAGATATAACTTGCCTATTTTCTTTGCAGAAGTGCAAAAGGCGGTCTTCTCTCATTTCTTTTACCAAGACCATACTTCTCGACAACATCGTCTTCTTTGCCCTTCCCTACATTTATAATTAGATCTCTCGGTAATATTATTTTCGGTTGGAGTTTTTTAGTTTGCTTCATTATAGCTTTAAGTTGGTCATAAAAATTCCCAATCGTTTGCTCATCTGTATCTGAAAAAGGGGCATATTCTATATTCTTAAATGATGTTAATGTCGAACAGCTTCGAGCTTTTAATCATTGCGACTCCGTCTAAATATGGGGTAAAACTTGTTACAAATGGTATTAGATATTTTAATACTATAAAAGCTATTTTATTCCAGTGATGATTGTCGACGTTTCCTGAGTAAAAGACTAGGTCGTCTTGTATCATGCATTTGTCGCTGCCCTGCCATCGTGTCTTGCTAATTTCGATAATGTATGTTTTTAGTCGGCAAATTTTCTGGATGATATTATGGATTTTATTGCTAGTACTTCTTACATTCCTCGTAACTATTTATTTGGCTGAACTGCCTATGTTCGGTTTTGGGGCATCCAGCTGCTGCTTAGTATGATTTTTGGTCCATCCTAAATATTTTATTTCCTTGACACCTTTCATATTTTGAAGGCGTTTCCCTATTCAACACCAGGAAGACGTCCGATGGTGGCTTTCAACTTCACACGGGCTAATATCTGGGGGTAAAAAACCTTGTTTTTATTTCTTCACGTTTCGTGCTTACTAAATGCAGTGAATGAACCAATTTTTGTCCAAATCATAGTAACATATGAATTATAATTTTTATCTGTGTTGCATACTTTTAAGTCCTTCCGAATTTCCTTTTTAATTATCTAATTTATTTACCCTCTTTGAATGTTAGGTCTACACATCTCCTTTTTTTCAATACAGTGTTGTGACTGATTTTTGAATTTGTTTCTGTTTTGATATTAAAAGATATTTTCTTTGTCGCTCTTTAAATACTTTAGTTTTTTTTTTAATTTTCAGCTTATAACCTTTATTACTATGTAATAATATTCAAATATATGTAAAACTGACCCTTAATTCGTCTTATTTTTTAAGCCTCTTGTAGTTCACGCTTTTAAGCATATTTGATCACTTTAATTAATAAAGTAGCACGCTCTTTAATATATATATTTTACGTTTTTTTAAAGTTATAAATTTTAAAGGTTTTGAACACTAACCATTGCGATTTTTATAATTTTTAAATAAATAATTTTAAAATTTTAAGTTTTTCCTTGATCATCCAAGGTTTCGTAAAATTTTACTGCAAACTAAAAATATGGAAAAGTTTATAAAAATCAATCCATATGTAGAAATCTTTACACAGTTCACCAAATAAAGCGCTCAACTGAAAAAATTTTAACTTACTCAAGCATAAAGATTTTTTTTAATCAAGATTTTAAATTTAAATTTTTTTTAGTTTAAAAAAACTGAGAGTAACAAATTAGTCTTTATAAAAGAGAAGGTGGTACACAATGATATTAGATTTATGCTATTTTTAGTACTAATATTGGATTAGGTATGCGTAAAATATTTAGGTTGAATACTCAAGGGAGTTTAGTATATTGGATTTTAGCTCATCCATCTGCAAATATTACTACTACACAACAGACCACCGTTTTATCGATTATTTGTATCTTTATTAATATGTCTCTAAAATAATTTATACAAGCACAAAAATATTACTTTAGAAGTGATGTAAATGTGTTTTAAAGAGAACACGAATTCTTACTTTGAGCTTATTCAAATGCATACGAAACGATTTCTTTGTACGTTCTTTTTTTGTACTTTGAAGCTGGTGTTGCATTTTATGCTGCGCGTGATTTTAACATGAAGCCTATTGATTTTAAGCTACATGTCCGCTCGTTAAAAAATGTTATTGAGAAATAAACACAAAACATTGCGCTGTATAAATTGATATAAAAAGCATGGGATTGGACTTAAAAGAGAAATTTTAATTATAAATAACTAACCAGAACACAGAGCTTATTGCGTATGAAAAATAATTAAAGGCGTTTGAGCGTGTTTTAATTACTTTGACAAATTATTTTATGATAAGGAAGTTCATTTATCTGACACTCTCTATTGAATAGCTAGAGTGCTGAAATAATTGTTGCTAAAACGGATTTATATTTTGTAAGTTTTTAGAGAGTTAATAAGTTGTTGATTCCATGGATATTTAGGGCAGAAAAAAATCCACGGGGATTATAATACGTGCTTGGCTTTATGGTGCCATTCAAAGGGGATTTATACACGATAAATAGTCAATGTGATTGTTACAGTAGTGTTCAATACGTTTAAATTATTAGTTTATTAAAAGCCTGATAAAAAAAAAAAAGTTTAAAAAAATATCATCTTTTCTTTGTCACGTCAAAGACTAAAGAAATAAGCTTTTCCAAATTTGACATAATTCGCAAATAAAATTTTTGGCTTAAACCCTAAATAAATCTTTATATTTGATAACAAATGTGAGTTATTTGAGAAAGAAATCTTACAGCATTTGATAAAGGAGCTCATATTATCTGGTAGAACCGAACACGCTAGCCGAGCATTTATTGGAAGTGAACAAAGTGGAAACCAATGACCGCTATCGTAAAGAGGAAATCGATCCCTTGATTCTACGATTAAACGAATGTGTTATTGTGTTCAAGATAGTTGTTATTAATTGTCCAAACTGACCACAAACGCTGTTATCAAGGTCATTTCAGGATAACCACTAACTAATACAAATTACGATTGGTTGCGTTGATGCATTCATTCCGCACCAAAAAGACACAAAAACATTCCATTTTCATCGCACCCATTCTGTTGACAATGAATACGCTTTTTTTCATTATACGATACAGGCGTTATTTATTAACGAACTATAAAAGCAAATCTGAATGTTTTTTCTGCGGCTCGCTGCTACAACTTCATCACGTTTGGAGTTGTTTACTTCACAAAAATACATTGTAAAAATTCGTTGAATTGATACTGTATTCCATCAGACACCAACGCATTTAGCCATTTTCCACCCTTTTAGTAAATTTCGACATACGTTATTGACAATTTAAGTGGATCATACATGCTGATGTTTAACACAAAAACATTTTTCATAGCTATAAAGAAATATTTAAATAAAATCATAAATTGTTTAAAATTTACTTTAACAATTTATGATTACCACCGATTTTCAGCTGATTAGAATAAAAATTTAATAATAAATATAAACTTAATCAAGGAGATAGCGCAAAATGTTTTTAATATTTTAAAAAATATTACTGAAATATTAAAATATAAATGTTTAATATAAATGACTTGTTTAACTTTATTGAAATTTGAAATCAGATCTTTTAAGAGCAATAAGTAAATACCTTAAAGGAAAACAATTCAAAGGAAAAATTCACCCAACCATAACATTCATCCAAAGCTTATAATATATTTTGTTTAATATGCATCGTTTGAAAGCAAATCAAAAAGTTTCTGCCTTTTTAGTATTGCTAACGGATGAATTGCTTGCTTGTATCACATGATTAATTTCATGCTTTGAATGCTTTTTGTATAATAGGTTTTGTTATTGTTTAGTTGATTTATTTTAAAGTTTACAAAGATAATTCTTAATTTTACCACAAAAATGTTTTTCTTAATAAAATTATGAATAAAATGATTTGTCTATTGATAATATCATAAACAACATAATAATTTTTACTACCAAAAGGACGTTTAACATTTTCGTCCTAATACATAATAAGTATATAAGTACATAAAAATATTTAACATATATTATATTTAGCTGGGCCACAACCAATGCCTTTGTCCACAAAAAATAAAACTAAATTATCCAACTCCTCGACAAAATTGATCAGAGCACAATAATAAAAAAAGCCAAACATTTTAAACCCAAGTTATATTTAGCTGTGCTACAGCAAACATTAAAAATTTTGGGGAGCATGTGAAATCTGAGACTTTGTTTAGGTGACGATATCCCGTTCCTCACAATATTCGCTATATTTACTTATGTAGTCATTCCACAATCTTCTTCTGTTACGAGCCCATCGCACAACATCTTCCACACATTGCTGTTCTTGAATGCTCTGGTCATACATTAAAATGGGGTGTACGCAGGATTTATAGATACGAGTTTTGATGGGTATCGATATCACGTTGTTATCATCACATATTGTGTAGTGCGCTTGGTGTTTGACGTCTTGTTGAAGGTTTCCTCAACTGGATAGCCGTATTCGTATAATCAAATTACTTATTTAATTATTTCGTCGTTGATTACAATCTTACATCTGATTGGTACTTTGCTGACTGTCAAAATTTTTATTTAATTATTATTATTATTATTACTTTCACTTTATTAAACGCTTGTATCATGTCTAGAAGCATATGAATGGGAGAAAGGCACTTTTTCAATGAGTAATTGCAGAATAAAAATATCATCCATTGTCGATCTGTTTCTCCTGAAGCCTTGCTGTTCTTCGTTTAGGAGATGGCAACGTGCTGTATCTCTGATAGTATTTTCCTAATATTGTCTAGTACAGTTATGCCTTTGTAGTTCGAGTATATAGAAAATATTATGTTTGATTTTTAGGCGTTTGGGACAACTTTATATTTGATGACTTTGTTTTACAGTTTTTCTAGTTCACCTCTTAGAATATCACCATACTTTATAAGTTTGTTGATGATGCATTCTTCCTCTACTGTTTTGCGGTTTTTTTTTCCTGTTGTTTTTAGGTGCTAATATGGCTTCTTTCCATTCCTCAGGAATTTCTTATTTCATACTTTTTTATTTTTTGTTTATTAGTTAGTTAGGTCCAAATTAAATTTTTACCTACTTTCAGATATCTAATTCAATAAAAATTTTGTACACATGCCTATATAGGTGCGATCCAATAACCGAAAATGGTACTTTACCTAATTAGTACTAATAGTTTTTTTTGCAAAAATTTAAACAAAAAAATATATAAAGCAGCTATTTCCTATTAATTTAGTTTTAATTTTGTTCTGAAGTCACCTTATAAGCCGTTGGTCCCGTCTGTGACGTAAAACTTGCTCTGTTGCTCACATTAAAAGAGTAAAAATTAGGCTAAAAGTAGACTCTGTCTACACCCGAAAGCGAGAGCTCTCGCTAAAAAACGGGTCCATTTATTCATTCACTTTTGTTTTGAACTTCTCTCGGAGTCCCTAGATGTATGCTATACTCTTTTATATTTTATCAAAGCGTATTGTAGGTGGGTAACCTAACAAAAAAATTAGTTTGGATATTAAAAAAAACTATACAAAGATTATAAGGTATAAGAACTCTTTAATGATGATACCCTTTACACATCATAGAACCTCATGATAATGACAAAGCAGAAATACTAAAATCAAAGGTAATAGATGCAAAAAATCCCTTAAAAATGTTAAAGTACCTGAACCAAATAAAATAAAAATCAACTTGGCTATAACGAAATACTTGATTGGTAACAAGAAATCTGTATCATTTAATAAACCAGAGGTAAGCAACCTTTTTCGGCCGCGGGTCAATTTTTACAATTCCAAATATTTCTCATGCATCCTCGTAAAAATTTTACTTAGTTCGTTTAAAAATGCCAATTTAACTAAAAAATATAGATTTCGAGAAAAGCATTAGGTAAATGGGTCACCTCTAAAGTTACCACTAAGTGACCCTAGGGACATAGGTTACCGACCACTGCAATAAACTAATAATGGATTCTAAAGAAATCATTCACTGAAGATCAAACAAAAATTAGAAATAGAAAAAATGTGCTTTACTGAAACGCAAGAATAGCTTTTAAGCGAGGATTTTTACTTAGACCTTGAAGTTCGACCATAAAAATTAAAGCGTTAAAAATTTGATGGAGAAAATAAGTAACTAACAAGAAAGTGCTTAAAGAATTTGACCTTTTTTACTACTATGAAATCAAAACTGAAGTATTTCGGGACTTTATGGCGGTGAAAAAGTATCTTACAAAGCAAAATCCATTATAAAAGAAACAAAGAAAAAATATGTTATTATAAAGTTAAAGAAGTTGCGAATACCTTAACTACAAAACAATCTCCTTATTTTGGGCCGCAGCATTTTAGAATAAAATGGTTATAATGAACACAATTCTTCATAAAGGAAAGAAGAAATGCTTGTAGTACGACATCAAACAAGAAGTTAGTAAAGCAAAATCCAGGATAAATGTTATGTTGGCTCTCACATCAAAGATTAAAATATCCATGATGATAACGTTCTTAACGCAAAGGGACAATAAAAAGAGGGAAAGAAAAAAGAAGAAGAAGAAATCTAAAACTACTTAGAGTATCCTTTGTTATTGTATAATTAGAGCCTTTTACTTAGATATTGCTTTATATAATTTTATTTTTTTCCACTCTAAACGCTTTTGCCACTTTACATCCTCTATAAATCGTTGGGTTTTCCACACTTAGATTTGCAAATTTTGACTTTCTCTTTAATTAAATAGTTTTAAAGCATTTGTTTCAACTTGGTTTTCTATAAGCATCTTGCATTGCAGTATAGGTAAAAAGAAAGGTGCTTCAGCCCTCCCAATATGGACCTGATTGCAGGTTAATTCGTAAAAATTAAAAAAAATCGCAATTTACAAAGAATACTATTTAATCGTGTCTTGGTTTTTCTATACAAAGAAACCTCACTCAAACTTGCTGGTTTTACTATACGCCACTTTTTCTTCCCCACCTACTAGATGAAGAAAATTTTAAACGTTTTTGACAAAAATATATGTTTTGCGTTGACTAAGATTTAAAAAATCTGTGTGCTAACCTGTTACGTTACGTTAGTTTTTATTCTCTTTAAAGATTAAAAGACTTATGATCAAAATCTTATTCTTCTTCTGATTGGACGTTGGCGATCGTTTTGGTCTATTTCATCAAATCGATGTAGTCCCAATTTTTGTCTTAGGTTGCACAACCCTGATATTCGACGTCTTTCGGGTCCTCTTTAACATTAAATTTACTCTGCATAATATTTTGTAGTAGTTTATACTTATTATTATATAGCCAAAGTAGGAGAGTTTTCTTTGCTTGATATTTCTTTAAGCTTCTGCCTCTTTCTGGATGCGTTGATGTATTGTTATGTTCGATATAGGGTATTTCTACAAAACCTTTATTATGCATTTATAGCACGCACAACATCTCAAATAATTCTACGCGTTTACATGCGGCTTCGGTCAGGGTCCAGGGTTCCACCCCATACATCAGTATCGAGAAGACATACCATTTATGAATGCAAGTGCGAAGATGAAGATTTATATTTAATTTACAAAACATACAAAGCACTTTTTTCTATTTGGTTAAATGTCGTTTTAGCTTTCTCAATACGGATTTTGATCTCTGGTGTCTGGTCCCACTTTTCGTTTAGATTTGTACCCAAATAATTGAAGTTGGTAACTTTTTCTAGTTGAGAACCATTTACGTGAAATAAGTCATTGATGTTATTATCCTTGCTCACGGTTGTAATTTTAGTTTTGGTTGTGTTTAGCCGCACGTTGTACACTTTGCATACTCCGGCCACCCCCTGTATCAGTCTCTGGATAACATTTTGCCGCATCCGCGTAAATCAGGTTGTTGACAAGTACTCCGTTTAGTAGGATTTCTTCGTCTGCATCTTCCGGTGCCTTTCCGAAAAGTCTTTTAGAATACGCGTTAAAAACCAACGGCGAGAGAACACATCCATGTTGAACTCCATGGCAAATTTTGAAATCCTCAGATGATTCTTTCTCAATAAGTACAAAGGCTCTCTGCTGCCAGTGAAGCTTCCAGATTATGCAAATATCTCTATCGCTCAAGCCCGACAGATGAAGCGTCTCGATCGAAATGAAACTTCATATTTAAGCCTTTAGTATAAATTATAAAATTCTATTAGTTTTTTTTGTAATACTCCTTACCAAACATTATCCTTTTCAAGAATACAATTAAACAGCAGGTGTATGGTGGTATGAATTTAATGTAAGTGCAATTTGTTATATTAAGTAGTGAATGTTAAAAAATAAATTTGTTTCGCTAGGCTTTTTATTTTTGTATTATGGCCCGCACTTTAACACATGTAATAGTTTGATGAAAACGTAATAATTTAAGGTTTAGGTTGTACGGTTTAGTGAAAATTTAATAGCACTTAAATCGGTACCTAAATGGTAACTTATCCACGTCGAATATAATCAGCCATCTATTCGGCTTACTAAATATAATAAGAATGAATATTTGTTTTAACAAGCTATGTTAGATATATGCTACAAATAATTTTAGGCATCTTAACTTTTGACTAACGATCAACGGCCTATCTCATAGGCTTGAAAATGCTCCTTGCAATTACGAGTGAAACGACAAGAACTGATTAATTTACGTGACTTTAATCAAAAAGTAAGGTATAAAATAATAAATGAATTAAAATAGGTTAAAAAAAGTGTTTAAAAAATTTTTAAATTGTAAAATATCAGTTAAACTACATTTTACCAGATGATAATCCAAAATAAAAGCAACATGCAAAAATAATATGTGGTGCACATTTGTGAAAATTTATATTATACTTTTCGTATGTTGCCGTGGTATGAGAAAACATCTTTTATGCACCAAGAGCGTTATAACATTTTATTTGTTTATTGTCATGAAACATGCATAATCTTGGAATAAATCTTTTTGTTTAAACTGAGAATTTAAGATAAACAAAGAGATGTGAACTTGCAAAAAGTATACAAATCATATATTATATTTTTTAAAGGAATAAATTATATTTATAATAAACGTAACACCTATTTTTCTATTAAAGTTATACGCTTCAGGCATTTTTTCTTTTAATTTGTTACAATTTTTTCTGGAAAAACTTTTTTATAGGTACGTCAAATCAGTGAAAAAAAAAATAGAAATGTCTAGACATTTGAAGGAAAAAGTTATTAATGATTATTATATTTATAATAAACAATTATTTGCCTACTAAAATTTGTTATATACTAATAAAAGGATCCAGCGTGCGAGTTCATTTTAATAATTTCCAAGGTTAAAGAAATAAATTTTCCAAATTATAGGTTTACAATTTATTAATAAAGCATTATTAATTTAAAAGTGTCACAATGATTTTCCATCGTAGTAAATTTTCTGTAAGCACATTTATAAACTATTTTGAACGGATAATCAGTTCATCATTACTTTACATTTTATATAACTCGATAACTTATGTAAATATAGGTAGTAAAAACATACTTAAATAATAAAGTTAGTTAAAAAAAAATACCTTTAGTTAGGAAGTTAGGAAAAGCTTATTTTGAAATCATCTCAACTTTCTGAAATATTAAATTAAACTTTACCAAAGGTATTAAACAACTATTTATTATAGGCCAAAATGAATTATTAATTTGTTTAATGGTTATATTTTTTGTAAAAATACTAAAAGTAATCGCTTGTCCCGGAAGTGTCATTGGAGGATGTAATGAAGTGTGTAAAACAATGTGCGGAAATTGAGTTTAAGTTTTCCGAGAGTAATAAATCTCATAACATCTTTCTCATTTTGTTTAAATAATCGATGCACTACTTATTATTCTATATTTGCAACTCTATTACCTTTGTTGAAGAAAACAAGTTTTTTTCCTTTATAATTTTAATGGATTTCTTATGGGAAGTATGTTCCAAAGGATTGAAGGAACGCGTTGAAGCAAAACTAATCGCGTTTTCCTATTACTTACAGCAAAGTAGCTTTAAATTTAATGAGTTTTATTAAAAGAATTTTTTTATTAACATAAAATGCATTATTGTTTTTTTATTTAACGACCAAGGCGTTTTGGAAGATTTGTAAATAATTTTGAAAAACATCATAATTCAATAATTTCATAACCAAAATGTATAAAGTTTAAAAATTATAGCTCAAAGCTTTTAAATACGACTCTACGTATTGAATTTTAAAAAATAATTAACCTTTCTAATTAATCAATAAACGTGGAATTATTACAATTTGCAAAATATGCTGGACATTAAAAAATCCATATCTATTTTGCAAGGAAATATTATTAAAAAATAATTGTTATATTATTGTAAATAAATTGTACTACCATTATTTTATAACGATAAACGTAGTAAATCTAACTATAGGCGTGGCCGTGCCAAGTATCGAGCGGCAAATCCACATTCATCATTTTTATGTACTACGCATTTCCGTTACACCGCATCGTACTTATACCTCCTATGCGTCATACCCCAAATATATCTGCATCCATCTCTTTTCCTTAAAATATATTAATTTACACAGCCCCTAAAAATAATTATTTTACCTAAATAATTTAATAAGAATTTTTAAAATATCATTTTAAACAAGAGAATTGATAGGATGCAAGATTTTTTGATGTTACTTTTTTATTATTTTAAAAAATATTATAAATCCTTGATTAAACACTTGATTCAAAACTAATAATAAGGTTTTTTTTTTCTTACATATAAAAATATTTTTTCTTTTTCCCTAAATATTTTCTCAATAGTTATTGTTTCAATGCATGAATTAGTATAATAGCTTGCTAAAAACAGTTTTTTTTACATATTTTGCTCTAATATGTAAACGCCTATTTGGAAAATTATGAAATGATCCGGGCTTATGTACAGTAGGTACAAAAAAATCATTTTTTAGTAATTCCAGTAAAGTTGAAAAATTATGCTTGGTCATCAAACTACCTTGGCAAACCCCTAGGATGCTGAGGAATACACTTTGGCAAACTTTGTTCTAATGTATATTCTATAAAAATCTTTAACAGAGTTGGCCATGTAAATTGTCTTGTACAAAACTCCAATTTCTGAAATTGTCTTCCATAGTTGGTTTCTGGAACTGCGTCGTATGCTTTTTTCAGGTCTATTCAGGCCTATTTTTTGATTTCTTGCATACGATAATTTGTTGTGTTGTATATACGTGATGTCTAGTCGATATTATAGCATTGAATCCAGCCTGATTTTCTTTGATATTTCACTGTACTTCTTTTTTTATTTTGTTCTTTATCACTCTTTCATATATCTTTTTCATTATGGCTTTAACGCTTATTTCCCTGTAATTCTCGCACTTTCTTAGATTATCTTTCTTGAAAGATGAGGTAAACTTGTTTACATTTTTCCTCTCCATTTATAAATGCTTGGGTCATTTTTTGCTCTTTGTACTGTAGTTTTTTAGATCCGTATTTAAAAATGTGATTAAATTTTGCAAGCCGGCCTTCCTGTGTTTTATGGACCTTACGAAGGCATTTGACTGAGACGTACCAAATATAAACAGTAATACAAAAAACAAAGATAAAAGTAGAACACGGGCCAAATAAGAATATAGGAATTAAAAAATGCGACTTAATGAGTCATGTGCTTTTCAAATTATGTATAAAATTATACAAAAGAAAAATCTCCACTAGCACACCGAATGGGAAAAAAATTAAATATTGTGTACTTTGCTAGCGATGCGGTACTAATGGCAGACGGGGAGGATAAAGTACAATACATGCTAAATTAGATAGTACAGTGACAAAGAACAATAATATGACGGTACTCCAATGAAAAACCAAATCTATAACAATAACTAGAAAGCCTGCAAGACGGTGGCGGATCTGGGTTTTTTTACACGGGAGGACGAGGGCGCTAGTGTTGGCTGTTTGTCGATTTTTTTAATTTTTTTTAGTAACATTTATACTGGGATTTAGTATAAATGGGGGGCGCAATTTTAGTACCAAAGAGGGTACGTGCCCTCCGTGCTTAGGCTAAATGCGCCACTGCTGCAAGATATAAACTGGAAATAGAGCAAAAGATGATCAAACAAGTAATGGTCTACAAATATCCTAAAGGTATTATTACAAGCGATCCAAATTTTAAGTAAGAGATAAACTACCATGTAACGCAGGTTAAAAAATATTATATGTTACAAGGAAAGGCAAATACTTAGCACTGAAGAGTAAAGTAAAAATTTATGTAACAAGATTTTGACCCATAATGACTTATGGAGCCAAAACAAGCGCGCAAAATGCCGGAACTAAACAACTTTTAGGATTCGTCAAAATGAGCACATTAAGAGCAATTATTGAAAAAACAAAACTATATTATGTGCACAATGATTATTTAAGGCAAAAATGCAACAAATCCAATATAGTAATACAAAATATCGGAAAAGAAATATCACAGTCCTGTCAGAATATCCGAAAGCAAAAGGCTAATCAGAGTGGCACATGACCTGAGACCCTTAGGAAGAAGCAATCTAGGACGTTTTTAGAAGATATAGAAAAAAAGTTGGATCTCATCTCTCGAAAAGACATCGTAACACAAACGTGAAAAATCACTGTCGTGGAGCCTATTTAAAGATAAAGAAAAAGAGGAAGTATTATTAGTTTTGGCATAAGGGCTCCTGGCTTTGTATTCTTATTATCTTTTTTTGATTTACCCACCTTATTTAGCACATTTTTTAACGTGAATATTGGTATACCACAAATCCTAATTGATGTATGATTTAAAACTTCTTTGTTTTTAATTTGTTTTTAATGGGTTAAGTATACTTCATGCCTTTGTAAACCCTGTGCTTTCTATCCCACGTTTTAGCACAATTTCTGCCTTTGGTTGTTTGTTCTCGAAGCTGTGTCTTAGCGTCTCTATATCTAGTCCCTAGTCTATTCCGAAGAAAATGTATTTTTGCTTTATTTCTTTGTTCTTTGTTTTAACTATGCTATAGCCGATTATAGATTCAAGCTTAGCCGTTAGTTCCATTATTGTTGATGACGTATTTTCCGAACACACATTTTTTCTGGTATTTAAATTACCCGCACTTAGGTTGCTTTGATCTTCTC
Organism: Gymnusa sp. GC000175; assembly: GCA_030264735.1. Taxonomy (NCBI): domain Eukaryota; kingdom Metazoa; phylum Arthropoda; class Insecta; order Coleoptera; family Staphylinidae; genus Gymnusa; species Gymnusa sp. GC000175. Next base: position 25,536 of record JARJDX010025091.1, on the reverse strand, counting down.
TGGTTTTCCTTTCAGGGTAGTTACGAATTTTCTTTTATAAAACTGGTCTTTGTTCGTTCCTCTTACGCCCAATATAACAATATCTGTAATATTCAGTTTGCACATACAGGCTCCAAGTGCCTAGCGTATGTCTTTTTTAATTAGTATAGCCACTTCTTCTTTTTTTCCCCGCAATAATAATATGATCTCCTTTAAGTTTTTAATACCATGTTTTTTTTCTTTGTTTCGCTTGTAATAAGTGTATCTTTAACAAATAAACGTAAACATCACTCTAAAGACGATATTTGCATACCTGTATCATAAATTATAAATTGTGTACGTCTGTATGTACACTTACTAACAAAACCCAAGATTTTTACGTAAGATATTTAAATCATTTCCATATATTGTTGCTTACCCTGCAACTATAAAAAAATATGATTATTTAAGTATGGTATTTATAACTTTAAAACCTATGTAATTATATTATGTAAATTTCTTTATTATTCATTCATTAAATTTTCCAAAATTAACACCTAAAGGGTTTAACTATAGTTTTTTTTACAAAAATCATAAAAGACTTTTACAAAATTATAGTAAAATAATTATTATCTTTGCAATTGATCACTGTATTAACAAATACACTTTGGCAAATTGAATATATAGGTAGAAATTAATACATTGGCATATGATATTATTGAATAAATTAATTTTGATGACTATATACCGTTGTGTAATCAGCTTCATGAGCTTCAAAGCGTGCTAAATGATGTACCGTTACAAGCAGTGTAATGCTTAGAAGCAAACTAAAATCAATTTCAACATTTAACCCAGGCGCTTATTAACAACAAACATTTATTACCTTAATCTAATATTAATTTAATACATTACACCAGTAGGTTTATTTCAAAATACTGGTAGCATATAATGATTGACTATGTCTTAAGTATATTTTTTATGTTTTTAATAAATTACTATACAAAAACATATGTGAATATTTGACAACTCTTTAACAAAAAACATGTTTGCCATTTCTTAAATTTTTTAAGATATTTAAATATAATTACTCCAGCGTTTTTTTTTATTTCGCCGTCTTCTAACAAAGGGGCGATCTTACTTCTTACTGACTTCAGCAACCTTTAATACGCCACTGCTAGCGTGTAGCCTTCTCTGCCTCTAATGCTGGCAACTACAACAGATTGACCTACAGTTTAAGGCGGGTTCCAAGCTACTGGAGTTACATAATTACAATATACATAGCCATGAAACCTTACGCTGGCAAGGCGGATTGGGGAGTTGGGGAAGTGTTGAGCATTTAATTTTTTTTATTGCTGCATAGAAATCGGATGCGTCGACCGATGAGCTATACTACTGTTGCTTAGAAAATGATTAGTGATGTACAATTAAAGCATCGGCATTGTAAATTATAGGACCCACTTGATTTGTCCCGAATGCAAGCGCTTTTCTATTTTTTTTTTCAAAATACTTATAAAATTCTGCTGTACAGGTGCATTTTGAGTGTTTCGAAATGTGTTTTCAAATCAGAGTCGAGAGTCTAGTTTTCGCTACTGTCTAAACGAACCAGCAATACTTTACATTTTATCGCATCAATTGTGAAGTACAGATAAAAATCTGATTTTGTTAAAACATTTTATTTTTATTTTTACCAAGTTAAATTCTTAACCGGTTTTCTTTCCTTTCGTTGCTAGTGTCGTTGATGATAGTAAGGTACCATGATGCTGATATACTTAAATTACCTTAGTTGTTTGACCACTTGGTAACACTTTTGTTTACTTTAACCTCATTAATTATTCAGCTAAAGCTTCACGGAGTGGAAACAAAGTATATCGCCAATCATGTATATCTAACTTATTAGGGAGATGCAATATTTTACTCTAGATTATGTAAAAATGGTTAATATAATATATTAATATAATAAATCTAGATATAGTGGGTGAGGAAAAGCGGATATAGTGTGAATGAACAATCCGAAGAATCAATAGACAGCAGTGGATGAAGCGTTATTACTAGAAAACGTTAGCATGTATGAAAAATTTATGGTTAGTCTAGTTAACTATTACGTTTTTATAGGAAACTATTATTGTTAAAAAAACCTTTGTAGTAAAATATCCTTTCTTACCTTTATTTGCGATTTTATTAAAATTGTAATGATAAAGAAATGCTTTTATCATCTTATTAGGAAGCCCTATGTGAGACTCACCTGAAAACAAAGAAAAAATATATAAATTTTCATTTCTATAATCGGGTAGGGTAAAGTTTAAGAAAGGTATGATATATGTACACAATGCGTTTGTTCGTCTTTTTGTTTTCTCTTTCCGATCCCGGAGGTCTATCAAATGTCCATCATCAAGGTTCCTTAATGGGTCTATTGTGTTTGAGGGGCAGGATAAAGATGGAAATCGTCTGGCCGCCTTTGCCCATTGTGCTTTTAAACGTTACCCCAGGTGTACCACTAGGATTCCACTGCAAAACTTGGAGCCGAATAAACCAACGCGGCACAGTATGTGCCGCGTCTTTGTTTAAAAGGGACAAATTCAAAACTAGCACATGTGACTTCGGCGAAGAATTTATTAGCTTGCCATCTCGTAGGCTGGATTAGATATTTCATTATTATTTAGAATATTAATGCATGCGGAGCCATATGATAAATAATAATTTAAATTAGTATTATTGGTGGTAATAGTCTCTTTAGATTTCTGATTTTAATATATTGGTGGTTAACTGCTTTCTCTTCTCTCAGAGGATACCCAGTTAAAGACATAATTGGAATGTACGGACTTTTGCAACCATGTCACTGTGGTGCTCAGTTCACATCTAACTTAAAGTCTGCCATTAGCAGTTATTTCTTATTTTTACAAGCTTTTATTATTTAGAAACACTTGTTAGTTAGAAAAGATCGAATCTTGTTATTTAATTGACTTGAAGCTTTGCGCACAAACATAATTGAAATAACTATACAGTACAAAATATTTAAATTGAAAATAATACACACTTATTCCTTAGTAGAAAGGTTTATCCGATTAGTCATTACACTATACTGGGAACTGAACAAGGCACACGGAAAGAACACTTAACACGGATATAATCGCCACGACGATAGAGGCAAACAGGAGCATAAAAGTACTTTAAAAGAAACTCCTATAGGTAAGAGGAACATTCAAGGAATAAGAACCAAACAGGAAAATATAGCATCAAATAGAGGGGGAATACCCAAAATTGCGAGAAACTTTTAAAAAGAACCGTATAAGTAACGCAAAAGCGTTATGGAAGAAGTCCAAATACCAAAAATTACAAATCAAGGATCGGAATATATCCCAGAGATCAGTACCTCCGATATAACAATGGCACTGGCGGAGATGAAGATAAAACACCTAGGGAGACGAAATTAGCAACTGAAGTAATAAAGCTAAGAGGGTACACGTTAAACTCCATACTCTGCTCTTTGAGTGCCTCGTGAGAAAACAACGCAACAATCACCGTCTTACATAAAAAAGGGGACATCACCAACTTTGGAAATTACCAACCCATCAGCCTTCTATTGCATATACACAAGTGGTTCACAAGAATAATTGCGATGATGGTAGGTCATAAGCTAGTGCTATACCAACCAAGGGAATAGGCGGGATTAAGATCAGGGTTTGTCACAAACGACTACCTTCAAGTCCTAAAAAACCCCACAGAGAAAACAATATTTTACAATAAACCACTGGTCCTTATATTTGTTGACTACGAAAAGTTGTTCAATTCAATAAAGCATTAAATGATTGAGTTAATACCCGAACCGACCACTCAATATTATCGGCCATATATATGATACAGCCACAGCAGCCATCAGGCTCCACGAAAACACGAAAAATTTAATATGGCTAGGAGAGTTTTTCAAGGAGATACCATCTCTCCAAAACTTTTTACCAATCCACTTAAATATATGTTTAGGTTTATTGATCTGCAAAACCTAATCAATAACATAAATGGGAAATATCTTAACCACCACAGATTTGCAAATGACACAGTCATTATAGGTGATAGTTTTGACCAAGCTCCAATGATGTTATAATGACTAAAGGTTGCCTCACATCAAGTGGGATTAAAGACCAAATTGCCAAAATCTCAGGTCATGACCAACTATGTACTTCAAGAAAATGTAACCATTAACGGAGTTAAAGTTAAAGAAACTGTTTCATAAAAATAATCTACGACATTAAATCCGCATCCACAGAGACAATCAAACATGCGAAATGCCCAGACGTATATGATTAACATGGGCAACTAAAAACATTTGGTTAAATCAAACTTACCGACCTGTTTGGAACGAGGAACCATCAACTAATGTGTCCTCCATGTTCTTACTTACGCCGCAGTTACCTTAACATTAACTAAAAAGGATGTAAATAAGATCAAGGTGATCAAAGTCAATGGAGAGATCCATGTTGGAAATATTCCTTAGTGACATTCTGAGTTATTCAAAACATAGAAATTAGGACTAACCGACATAATTAAAATAGTAACATTGCTGAAATGGAACTGGCAAGAATGAGCAACAACAAATGGACCAGGCGAATTATAGAATGAAGAACAGAACACGATGCCTTCCGACGCTGAGGACGCCCACTTAGCAATCACGGGAGGTCTACGTCCAGCAGTGGACCATAATAGGCAAATTAATGATGATAAAGATATACTAGATGTTTTTATTAACGTGCTATACCATGGGTATTTAGTAAAATAAAGTCAAAATCTGAATTAGCAATTTCTAATGATTGGCAACACCATATTAATAACGTGAATCCATTCTTCCATAAAAATAAATTTTTTATTGATTAGTGTTTTAGTTGATCTTTAATTTGGTTTCATTGTACACATTTTTTTTATTTGCGAACTTTTTATACCGCATTTTTAATAGTTTGTTTTTAATGCTAAATGATGGTGAACTACTAGAATCCTTTTCTTTTTTAGAAAGTGTCACGGCAAAGTGCTTTTATTAGTCATTAAAAGAATTATAAACTATTAATATTAAGCTATATAATATTCACTTGAACTGCTTCATTTTATCCAATTAAAGTTTCACGTTTAAATTATAAAGTTTTTTTTCAACTATAAATACTAATTGAATGTGTTTTCTTCAGCTGATGAACGCCTTTATAACATATAAACGTATTCCATATTGTAAAAATGTCATAGAAATATTTAAGGTTAGTTTTAAAAACGTGATAATTTAATTTATTTTTTATAATTTCTTTTCTTCATTATAAATGATAATGAACTAAAATGGCCAACCGTGATTTTATACAATAAACAACTTTATTGGTACTTGGTAGGGTGAAAAATATTTTATAAGCAGTAATAAAAAAATTAAGTGTTTGTCGCTGTTCTTCTATTTAACTATGCCATTCTAAGAAGCATTAAATGTACATAAATTTTCTTTTCTATTTGACTTTTTTGCTTGACTTTAATAATGGAAATATCTAGTCTGTCCCTTCTTCGCACATCCTTCTAAATAAATTAAATATTGTAAATGCATGCCACATGTCTTTAAAGAATTCCATTTATATAAACCTTCATTTTTTGCTTTTTGGATGACATTGCAGCAAAGAATGAAAAGCAATGAATAAAGTGTCAGTTTGTCGAGCTGGAGGAAATTTTGAAAATGATTTCTAGCGAATGCACGTATAAGAGTAACTGAAACTTTAATCAAAACATATTTTCGTTTATAGAATTTTGACTGACGTATGATTCCAATTCAAAGCACATATTTACGTCAACTTTTAACCATGAAAGCTGAAATGCCTTTGTGGTATATTATCTAATTAGGTAACGTAGATACGAATATGGGGAGCGAATATGCATTTAGAATTACAAAATAAGCCAATGTTAAAGATATTTTCATGAAATGCTTGCAACATGAATATTAATATTTAAGTAGTTTTGTTATTCATTCAACGCAATATAAAAATATATTTCGCAAATGTTTGAAAGTTGTGTTTGTATCAAATATTAGTTGACCCACATCGTAGTTGAAATGACAAACTTGCTGCATACACTTAATATACCAGAAATGTGCTAATTGGCACTTTAATTAAAAGTTAGAGAAATTAGAAATCTCATTTAAAGAAAGTTTGTGGTGTATGATTTAAGTTTTCTTTTGGCCTCAACTAAAATTGCTCATCTCTACTAATTTTGTAGTAAATTGGCCACAAAAACCACTATAAATATAATAACCTAATCAATTTATAAGCAGTTTTGTGTTTCAAGTATCCCCCATTAAAATATTGTGGTTCAACATATCTCCATAAAAATATTTTATGAAAAAATAATAAAAATATTTACTGACAAGATTGTGTAATATAATATTATACATTCTATCATTAACTCCTGATTATAAGGTTGGTTATAAATTTTAAAATAAACCAAAATATTATATCCTTATATATAAAGCTTCACATACATCCCTAATTAACACTAGCATTTAAACTTAATTTTTCAATATATAGAAATATAGAACTTAAATTATAACAACTGAGAAGGTTGTGTTATAAAAGGAAAGTAAAAAATCTCATCAACGCGTATTGATTTTAAAATTTGTGTTACAATCAAAGGAGAAAAATAAAATGTTATTGCGTTAAAAAGGGAAGTTAGATTAAATCAAATTTAAGTTAAAACTTAATAAATATGCAAAAACGTGTATAAATAAGTCATTATTGTAGTTAGAGTTAAAATTTCCATACATGAATAACAGTTTGTTGTTTAAGTAGAACATATATTGAAGTAACACTTTTCTCATTATTGGAATTATATAATTATAGGTAATTTCTTAAAGTAGCATATTATGTAAAGGAAATTTAACTTCAGTGAAGAAATTTTATGTCCAATCAAGAAATGTGGTTATCTAAAATGTACCTTGTTGTAGGAATAATGTATAATAATTTTATGAAATGTCAGTCTTTGCTTTAGAGTATTTTGGATATATAATTGCCAACCGATGGGCAACTAGCAATAAACTTCTCGTGGTTATTCACCATTACCCATTCGTGTGTTCATGTTGTGAGGAGTAAAATTACCCACTTCCGCGCCAAATATTAGATTGTTATGTAACACGACAGTCTACATATCTAGTTTTAATATTAACTATTCGCGCAGCACATATTTAATTACATATTATAACGCCACATAATTATTTTTTAAATTATTTAATAAATCAAAAAAGTCATATATTAATCTTAAAAATTTTATTTATTTTATTTTTTATTACAAATTTTAAGGAGCAAATTTTAAGGAGAAGAACAAAATAATTAGACAAGTAATTATTTTTCATTGATTTGTATATATTTTTATTTTTAATCTCTTCATGTTTATTTTATAAACGTCTCATATGTTACAGCCAATCTCCTACATTTTAAGCTTCACATCCTTCTTTTACACACTGAATATTTTGCTCAACTCCTAATTATACTCCTAAGGTTAATTGTAGGGTGCTCATTTCTTCTTCTTTTTTTCTTTAACTAAAAATTTCTGGCAGTTTGTTCAACATCTTAGTATTTTACCGATAACGTATCCAACTTTTGCCGATCTTTACGGTGGTCTTCCTTAAGTATTCAGTTAGAAATTTTCAAGAAATGCTCTACCATAATTGCAAAAAAATCCGGTCACTCTTGTAACAATAGTGGAAAAACGATGAAATACAAAAATAATGAAAAAAGGACTTTCCATAAAGCAATCCAACAGTATGCAGTAGTTGGAGAAAAATAACCTTGCTTATTATAATTAAATCTAGCTTTTCCAGATGATGAATAAGGTCAAGTACCTAGTGTGAACCTCGACAGGACTCTGTCCTTTAAATAAGGAAAATGTGGCAAACATTTGGCTACAGATGCGGGCTATTGCCACAGATGACCCACTAGATATACCAGATGATGGTTCATTTCATTATCACATACGCCTTGCTAGTCTGGTGGCTTAAGGCACAGACAAATACATACTATACACTTGGTGGTAGCGGCGGAGGCAAAGAGCGGAACCTACAGACTGATTATAAACAAAAAAGGGGGGCTATTTAGAAGGGGACATTTAACCAGCACAGGTAAAATCTCACGACACCATGTGTTAAGCAGGGGGAACCACATTTTAAAAAAATATAGTATTTACGAAACTATTTGAAATTTTGATTCCTATGCGAGGCATAGTGAGAGTAACAAACGTATTGGAGGCATTGTAGTGTACTACAGATGCACGTAAACAAAGTAACGTACAGAATACATGGCGATGATAGACCCGGCTGCAGAATAAGTGCTAATCTAGGCTCCAATGCGACAATATTCCAAACTGAGTTATTCGCCATTAAAATGGCTGCGTACAATATCGGAGAGGGAATACGAAAGTTAAAGAATCTCCATCGTTACTGGCATAAATAAGCACTGGCGGCGCTATGCAATAGTAAGGTTAAGCAACGCGGAACAAAGTAAATCTAATCTGGGCACTTGCGTACTCCAACGTTAACCAGACTGCAGAGGAAATTTCCTAAAAAGGCAGAACGAAAGAAAACGTTTATCGGACCTAAACCACCCTGCGGCTCTTTAAGATCGCAGCTAAACAGGAGATCAGAAACACCAAAAAAGGAAAAATAGCTTAAATCTTCAGGGCAACTTAAAATTAAGAGGCTTCTAAGGGACATATCAATTCATAAAACTGCGGAACTACTGAGACTAAGTAGTACACATATCAAAGCAATGAATTTATTACAGGATACAGTCAGCTAAACAAACACCTTCACAATATGGGATTAAAATAAAAACAAACGTACAGGGGATTACACAAAAATACGAATATTTAACACCAAATACATTATTTTTTATGGGTGTAAAATATAGAAAAGAGATAAAAGAATTTTCACTGGCCCATGTCAAAAGGTACTCTATACCATATTTCAGGGCTGTCTGGATATTAAATTCTAATGTGTAAAAAAATATAATCTAACCAAAATTTAATTTATTATGTTGCCGGAAGTGGAGATATTGGCCGAAAGACATCTTATGACATCGCTTGGATTGCCCTTGAATGGAATTCTTAAAAAAGGAGGAGTCGCGGTAAAACAAAAATTTTGTTTTTAACTTTGCGCCATCAATGTACGTAATTTTTGCAATGCTTTAGCTAAATCCGAATAACACACTGATATTCATTCATAGATTTCATGTTTAAAAGTGCTTTCTTGCTAATCATTATAACTATTCTCCAACGTTTCTTATCACTAGAAAAGATCTTGTTGGTATTTATAATATAACAGCAACTTTATGTAGCAAACTATACTTAACACCTCAAAGCAAATAACAGCGTTCGCAGATAACATCTATTGGTCAGAGAAATTTTTGCGGGTAAAGAAAGTTTTGTCGAATAGAAGAAGAAGCCAACAGAGTGGAACTGCGAGTAAATAAAGAGAAGACGAAATAAGTAACACTCGATAGAATAACTTCAAAGCAGTTCATGTAATGAGAATGGAGGAGTTGTTTAAGAAAGTTCAGAAAACACTCGCGATAGGAAGACCTAATAGAAGATGGATAGATGGGGTAAAAGATCAGAAGTGCTGGGAGTGGCGGACTGGTCAACTAAAACCCACCAATGGGGTTACACAGCTGCTAGAAGAAGAAGAAGCAAATTTATGTACCAGTTTTAGAAATTTGTTTGTTGTTTGTTCTTATTTTTATCTTTCTGGCTATATTTCTGTTCCCACGCGTTGCCTTCTTATTGTTTAAGTACATCAACATTTAACCATCTGGCATTCATTTTGATATTTTTTTTATTTAATACTAATATGGATTTAGTCCTTTTAAAATTCCTAGAAAACTCCTACTGTTTTTTAATACATTTTTTTAATGTACACGTTACATTTTTTAGGTGGTGTCTATTTACACAGACACGGACATGTCTCTGTGCCGAGCTGTCACGGCGCCGAGTTGACCAAAACCGAAACGTCCAGAGCCGAAATGACGGAAGCCGAAATGACCAGAGCCGAAACGTCCAAAGCCGAAATGTCCCAGTGCCGAATTGTCACGGCGCCGAGGTGACCAAAGCTGAGGTGTCCAAAGCCGAGCTGTACGGTGCCGAGGTGACCAAAGCTCGTCGCGTACCGCTATTTTAAAAATGTTGCAAGCTATCTTTTACCGTTTAAACTATTAGAATGTTAAGACAAACTAAAAGTGTTTGTCCTGTTTCTTTATATTGTTCTTTAATGAAATGATCTCTACATACAATTGGATAGTGCATTTAATGTGTAATGTGTGACTAGATGAACACCGCCATATTGGAAAAAGTGAAGTCTGTTTGGCTATTGTTATTTTCACCGTTGTTTCAATCGCAAGTAAAAACTATCTCGAGAGTGGCCGTGAGACGTAACTTTTTTCGAGATGGCGACGCCCATTTAGTCACACTGCGGCTCATCTCATACGCTATTCAGCTATAGAGATCAGTGATTTTGCTTTTTTACTCCGTTCTTTGTATGCTGGACGCTGGAGCTTCCAGAACCAAAATCATCTTCTTCTAAAATACATTTTATTTTATAGTAATACTTTGCTTACTCTTTGGGGCTGTGGTATGGGATACAAGCCCAATACTATACAGGGGCGGATCCAGGGGGGTCATGGGGGTCATGATCCCTCAAACAAAATTTATTTTAAAGAAATTAAATGAAAAATATTACCTTAGTATATTTAAGGTTTGGAGGACTGTAAATGCCTTGCTTTAGTGTAATAACAGACAAAACGCATAAAACGAAAGTAAGCGGGGAAGTTGCATGTGCTGCACAGCACACTGCGAGAAACTCAAGTTAGGGAAAATCGCAAGCGAATACGACCAATTATCCATACGATAATCTTCTGCGGACAATAAAACATCTCCTTGCGCGGCCATAAAGGCGAAGGAAATATATATATATATAGGCTTCCTAATGACCACGCAAAATCAACTAATTGGTATTTGCAAAGAGAAGAAGTTATTTTGACCAGAGTTCAAAAAGCAAAGTTTTTCTCTCTGATATTTGACGAAACTACTGATATATCCCACACCACACTTAGTTTGTCTTTTCGTTATCTACACAACCGACAGATTGAGAAACTTTATTACATTTTGTGATGCATATATGATGATTCTTCCTGATGATATACATGGGCAACGTCGTCTCACTGGCGTCGCGTTAGCACACATAGTTGCGGATCTTTGCAAAAAATTCAACGTTGATCTGTCAAAATGTGTGGGAATTGGTACTGACATTTGTTCGGAAACAAAAGTTGCGACCCAGGAACTTCTTAAGACAGCTATTTACGAAAGTCATTCTCCCTGCAATAATCATGCCTAAATAACTCACTGGCAAAATCTAGTAATGTTGCCGTTTACCGCAACGCAACTGAAACTATGAAAAAAGTTGTAGAATTTGCTAATTCTTCCGCAAAATGACATGACGTTTTTAAAGACGTGTTAGGTGGAACGTCATTGCAAAGTGTTTGCGAGACTCGTTGGGTGGAGAGGCATGATGGGCATCTTTCAGGAGATACTCTAGTAAAAATATGCGACGCTCTTGACCAAATGGCATCATGAAAAGACAACAAAACTGCATCAAATGCCCAATGCCTTCAATATCCTCCACGAAGTCCAGAGTTTATTATTGCGACCATATGCATGAATCACGTATTAGGTAAGTAGTAAGGCATTGGACTTTTTCGCCTTGAGAATGCTTCCTGCAATAGCGAGCAAAACGTTGAGAACAACTAATAAAAATACGCGACTTAAACCCAAAAGTAAGAAAACTTACATTGACCTCAGTCGCGAAAGTCTAAATTCTAAGTTGTGTATATATTGTGCCTTAGGCTGGTTCTATTAAGACATTGAGACTAATCGTTTCTATTTATTTTTTGTTTTTCTTAATTAGCCGTTATCATTAAACGTTGTCTTTAGACCTTAAAAAGCTAACGGATGCGTTAAAGGATACGATATCCGTTCTCGAACAAAAAAGGCAAGAAGCTGATTCTGTTTTTAAGCAGTTGATTTTTGAAGCTTAGAAGGTTGCTGAACAAATGGACGTTGAGCTGAAGATACCGCGGACCTTTAATCGACAAATACATAGGAAGAACCACCCAGCTGGGACCGTTGAAGAGTACTTTTGCAGTATGTATACATTCCCCTATTGGACAGCATTATTTTCGACTTGAAAGGCAGGCTTTTCCCGGATGTCATATATCTATTCAAATTGAAAGCATTCTTGCCAAGTACATCATACAATGATGAAGATCTGGCATCTGTGCGGAAAGTGTCACAACGATATGAAGGTGCAACAACCGCTCTATGGCGTCTTTAAACTTGGCTAGGAGAAACCTTAGAGGAGAAAAGACTTACTGGTCTAGCTTTGCTGCATATTTACCGCCAGATTCAGCTTGACGTGGAAAATATTATAATAACAAGATTTGCAAAAAGTTCAAAAAGACGAGTTGAATTTATTATATAAATAGATTATTAGATTTCATTAATATATCAAACATGCTTTTTAATGTTCAGATACTCCACCCCTCCCCCCTATTGACAAAAATGACTCCGTGCACACCCTCCCTCAAAATGGAAGTCTGGATCCGCTTCTGATACCACATCTCCAAAGGTGTTTATGGGCTAAATTTTTTTTTCGGTTACTCTTTTAATGGTTTTAATATTAATCAATTAATTTATTCTTACTGTTGCCCTATTCATTAGAAATAACTTCTAAATATTTATTAATTTTGACGCCTTGTTTTTAGGTACAGATCTTTTTATTATATATTTTCACTATGAGTTATTCTGACTTGTTAATGACTAAGCTTTCATTTTTATTTATTATTTTAAGAAATTCCTGATTATAGTCGTCATGATCTTCATTATTAGCAATTGGATCATGAAATATTTAAAATAAAATACATAATGTTATTAATTAAAACACCATGATTAGTAAGTGATATTCGAAAACAGAGGATAAAATTAATTTAAAATACAGACTAGTATTTAGCGTACTACGTGCTTACGTGCAAAAAAATTGAAATAACTTTTTATATAATAACAAATATACAATAATGAAAAACTAATATTATTTCGTCAAATATATTATTTTGAAATACTGCTGCTAATTAGGTATTTGTTATGGGACAATATTTACAACGTCTTTTAAAAATACTTATTGGTGCCATTCCCATATAACAAAGACTGTGAATAAAGCTTGTAAAAAAGTAAATAATAAAACCCTTCTTTTATTCTCTCCCAATTTCATTGTAAACTGCAACGTAACTAAATTTAAATTTTTTGGAGTGTGCATATCTTACAAAAGAACTGCTCCATTTTCATTACTTTATATAATATGTTACACTAAAATTTTATGATGGTGTTGCTTGATATAACCAAAAGCAAAAATGGCTTCGGCTTTAAAAACAATAAAATTTTTATTATTGAAGTGCATGCATTATCCACATATGCCATTTATATTCTTGTATCATCCAGATTCTAAAAGTAATCTAATGATAAAACGGTTTTAGTTTTGATTCAGCTTGTTAAATAAAACTTTATATTAGAAGTAAACGTACCTAACAAGTTTCATTTATAAAGAAATGTGAACAACGCAACGTATAATGCGATTTTCTACCAAGAATTAACGATGTTAGGAAAGTTATAAAAGGTGTATTTAATTATGATTCGCCCAAAATAGGGTTTCATTATAAAAGGTGCAATCAATTGTAGAATATTTAATTTTTCTTTTTCTAACATCTGAATTGTAATAACTTTTTAATGATTTTGTAATTTACTGCAATAAATTATATATCTTTTTAAATAATTTAATTTTTCCTTTTGCATGGCTCATTAGAGCGTTATTAGTAAGGGACCAAACAAAAAAGATGTTATTAAAAATAAATATTTAAAAAATTCTATCAAAAAATCTAAAAAATATAACGCCGTAGGATTACAATTACTTTATCAACATTGTCTATTCTAAGAAGGCGTCATTTTTGAAGCTTAACTATTTTTGAAAGATTTTTAGCCGTAGGCCAGTTATATTTGCCTCTCGTACGAGCTTTTGTCGCCTTGTTTCCATAGCTGTGACTAAGTAGACAAATATCGTTGGAGTAGTCGCGGTCTTTAACCTGGAGAAAGTCGTCCACCTAATGCCACGACGTTTTGTTGTTGTCCTTCGCACAATATTATCCAGTACGAGATAAAATACAAAAAGTAATAAACACAACCCTGCTTCTCGCCAGTATTAATTGATGTGGGGTAACCTTGCTTACCCTTATAGGCTACGATACATTTGGCATTATGGTAAAGTTCCTTTATGAGGCGAATAAATTTTGGCGGTTCTCCGCTCCGTGCTTGTACCGCCCAGAGAGCTGTATGATCTAGGGTGTCAATTGCACGCTCAAAGTTGACGAATACTAGGTGTAGGGGCGAGAGCTATTTTACTGACTACTCTATAATTATTCTTAAGGTATTTATGTGATCGACGCAAGATTTCTGGGGTCTAAAACCTGCTTGTTCGATGCGCATTAGAGGTTAAGACGTTTGGAGGGACATAATATTATGATTGTGACATGATCTTATTTATGCTGTTTAAAAGAGTTTATGCCTCTCTAGTTGCAATCACTGAGGTTGTCCTTTTTGGGCATTTTTACTATTATTTCGTCCTTTCGCCTATCTGTTATTTTTTCGGTATTTCAGGCGTCTGTCAATACTGGGTGCAGCGATGCAGTTATTAGCTGACCTGTAAGAGTTCGGTGGAAATGTTGTCAGGTCCCGCAGCTTTGATGAATTAATTACTTGTCTTACTTTCAAAATACTAGGTTATTATGTAGTTCTGGTTCCAGTTCTCTACGCTTTGATTTCTATATCTGCGACTGTGTTATTTACATTTTGTTAGTTGCACGTAGTATCTTTGTAAAATGCCCTTGCCAGCGCAGAGGCTGCCCTTCCATTGTTTTTAGGGTTTCCCCTGTAAGTAGTGGCTTCCGCCCGAAAGCATTTATTCCTTCATACTATATTGTTCAGTTGCTGCTTGCGCTTTGTTAGCTAACTCCGGTATTTTTTGAAAATTATTTTAAAATGTCCCAAAATTTAATGGTATCCCAAATCCCGGGATTACGGCTTTACATCTCTAGTTATAATGATGTGCGAAAACAGAACACTTATAAAAGTGTTCACGTAAAGTAATGCAAAACGTATACATTTTAAGGAGAGGCGAAGAAAGTGGCAGATATATTTCATAGAGATATAGTGGGTCTAGAGCAGATTAGGCAAACCTTTTGGTTGTCGGGCCACAGCACGATTTAAATTTGGCAGAGGGCCGCAATAAAAAAATTCCTTTTTAAAGTGTTTTAATTTAGCATAGGCCACTACCAGAAAATGGTTAAATCTACGTTGAAATAATATGGACAATCTAGAGCTAAAGAAGCTGGGAGTTATAAACAGATGATTGCCATAATATTTATCTTCTTTGCATAGTGCCATACTTGTTACCGAGTGTAGCCAACTTCTCCGCTTAATTTCGTGTTGTTTGTTTTTTGTCTGCTAATACACAAAAGCAAGGAACCTATAGTTTAATGTGGGCTTCACTAAATTGCAGAAGTTATTTTGGAGCAAGTACGGTGGTTGCTTATTGCCATCTGCGCGGGAAGTTGTCCTTAAATTCTGATGTTGGTATTTCAGGATTTTGATCCCTAACGCTAAAAAGCCACGACCATACGATATTTATATATAATAATGTTATTGTTATTAAATTAAAATTTTCCATTTTTATCATTAAAAAAACTTGTAATTGCCCTTATGTTATGATTCCAAATAATATTTTTAATATAATACCAATGAGGCCTAAGTGCTAGTGAGTCTTGCTCACACCATTCAAAATAAATCAATAAAGGGATATATTACCAAATTTAAAATATTTACTAAAATTTAGAGGAGAAGATCATTACCATAATAAAAACCTATTAAATTAATGTTCAAACGTCAAAGAAACATTATTACTGAAAACTAAAATGAAAATGGTTTTATACAAAGTAGAAATAAATATATTATCCTGATTTAAGATTGAAATATTGGAAAACTAATAAAAATATCTATTTAAAATTTATCTATAGGGTGTGAATACTTTAGTTGTGTGGTGTAAGTTGGTAAATTTAAAATCGAAGTTTTAGTGCATGAGAATGATGAGGGGTTGTGACTATATATTATAAAGACACTTAAATTCTTGAGTATTCTGGGCTTGGTGGTTGCTTTTCAAGATAGAGAGGACTCTGATGCTATCTAGATACTGGTGGTCTCTCGAGGACGGTAAGCGGATTGGACACTGGTCAGCTACTTCCACATTACAGACCGTTCTTTTATTACCCTCGTAGTCGTTACACCCCTAGATATGTATTTTTATACTGCTATCGGTAACATGTCTTGAAGCACAACCCGTGTTCACAATGTCCTCGGTTAGAATAGAAGTGGGATCTTGCAGGCTTTGTCCAGCACGATCCGTACCTTCATAAATCCTTATTACCTAATCATTTGTATCAATATTTTAAACTACTTTTTTTGAGATTGAAATAAGTGTCATAATTGGCCTCTTTGTTCAATTTTCTGCAGTCGCAAACTTTTTTTCAATTAATATCAAAGTTGTATTTCCTCAGGTTAAATTTATTTCTCTTATATAGGATGAAGCCGTAGCATAAATCATTTCTTGAAACCTTATTCAAAGTATGTACATACAAAACAAATTTATTAACAATATCTGTATGAAATATGTAACCTACGTCGAATGCTAAAATTACATTCACATTAACAAATTGAATATTGCCTTCGTTAATTAAGTTAATATTTCTAGAACAAATATTTAGAGTGTAAATGATTTATTTTTTGAAATAACTTAACTTTAATTTCCTTTAATAAAAAGTACCAATAAGGTAAGAAAAAATTCTGAACGAATATATTAAACATTAAAATATATTGATTTTTGAAAGTTATTGTTGAAATTGCGTTGAAACTTTGATTAAAACTTTGAAAGAATGCTTTATGTTACGCTTATTTTACAGGAAAATGAAAATTAATTTATTATTTTGCAAGGGGAGTTGCTTGATAGGGAAAGTGACTAAATTAAAAAAGGAACTTCGGAAACTACATATTTTGCTAATATGTATAATGTAAAAAGTTCTTGTTTAGGAATATACAGACAGAATAGTCAATAACCACGTGACCGCGTAGGTAGGCAACCCAAACGACAATTTAATATTTAATTGTGGTAGACCTGTGCAATTAATTAGATGTTTGCATATTTTGATTATTGGAGTTCATTGTTACTCACAGTAATAGTTTATTTGCGTTTTTTAAGGTGTGCAATATTCATCAGATTTGTTTTTAATAAACCCTTATTGCTATGTTGTGGTACCAATGATTGGGTTAACAGCGTAGTTAAAAGTATTACCAACTGGTATTAGTTGGGAGGCCTAACTATGAGGTCAGGTGGTTATCACTCATTTCTGATTTCTCTGTATTAATTAATACAAAGAAATATTTGATAGATATTTAAATTTTATATAATGATTTTTTTTTATTAAAATAAAATACTATACATTGATAATAATTTATAAAATTTTGAATTTTTGTTGGGTTTCACCAGACACTTAAGTACACATTGTTTTAACAAGAATTATAATGTAACAAGGAAGTTCAACAAGCCATTAACTAGGATCAAGAACATACAAAGTGAGCAAGGCACAAAACAAGGTATTTCAACTTCCAGCATCTATTTTATGAAAATAATAATAATAAAATGAAATTAATCTGAAAATTCATATAAAACTGATAGCTCCGTAAATAAAACTTGGGAATTTTCGTCCGGAATTAGAAAATTTTCAATAGGCTCACTCGAGTTATTGAAATATTTTTGCATGAAATTCAATATAAAATGCAAATTTGGAATATTCGTGAATTTATTAATTTTGTATTGTTAACGGCGCATTGTATAGGGTTATTCATTATTTTAGCAATATTTAAAATTAAAAGTAAAAACAAAAATTATATTTTTTTGTGATTATTTAAAAAAATATTTTGTTGTTTCTAAAGCAATTGTGTTTAATTTCAAGGAGCAAGTGACTGAAATCCACCTTTGTCTTCTGTAACTCGTGCGAGAATTACACACGTATTCACATGCTTTAGGTTTACACGAACAACCTTTTTTCCTTAAAAAATTCTTCTAAGCACCAAACAGTGCACACTAGGGCAAACACAATTATTAAAATATTGTTAGGTATTATACATATATTATATATTATATTATATTAAAATAAACTTTGAATAAACCGGGTGGATAAAAAGTCTGGAAACGGTTAAATATCTTAAAAAATACACTTCTAATAAAAATAACAAAAAATTAAATATCCATTTAACTATGCTGAAGCAGCGCGTTCTACTTCCCTCCTTGTGGGCAAACGGAGCAACTTTAAAACTCAAATAGAAACCTCAATTTTTTATTGCAGATTCAGGTTAGGCGGTAAAAAAAACACATTATCGCAAGATTTATTTTTTCGGTAATAACAGCCACCTTCAATGATTACAAAAAAAAATTTACTAGTGAAATTAATTTTTTTTCCACACAATAGGAATTTACAATAAAAAGTGGAGTTTCTCTATTGGAAATTTAAAATGATCCTTACCGGGTTCAGTTTTTATAACTTAAACCTTCACGTTTTATTGCAGATTCGGATTGAGCAGAAAAATTAAATAAAATACAATTTTTTGTAATCATTATAGGTGGCGCTGCAAGCGCGGATAAAACAAATCTTACGATAATTTATTCTTGCACATATATCGTCACCTTATATGATTACACAAAAATTTTTCAAGCAAAAGTTATGTATTTTTTATAGTAGAACGTGAATCCGTAATGAAAATGGGGGTTCTTTTCAAAATTTTAAAGTTGTCCTTCTTTTCGCCCGCAAGGGGGGGAATTGGGGCGCTTTGTGTCAGTATAATTAAATATTAAACACTGCTTTTTTGTTTTTTAATTGAAGGTGTTTTTATCTTCTTCACTTTGTGAATATTAAAAAAAATATCTTAATTATTATAATAAAATAATTTAGGCTCGTTTACGAATTTTTTTTATGGTAAAATTGTATAAGGTAAACGCTACCGCTAGTAGTTATTCATATATAAAACTAAAATAGTAACATAATCACCGTAATTAAAAACCTTACTTTCATTTCCTTGTAATTGGTTGGCAAATTTGTTTATGGTACAACATTTATTTGTGCGTATTCTGAATGAACTTATTCACCTGATTTGAATCGAAGCTGTTTAGAAGTCACAAATTAGGTTCGATAAAGTTTGATAGCGAAAAGCCAAAGGGAGTCACATGAGAACTTTATATTTGTCACTGCCAAAAACCGAAATGCGGCACTTTTTAATAATGGCTAGTCATTATCGATACTATAGCCAACCATATTGGTTCAAATAAATTGTGACAGTGTCAGATTTCAGATTTTGGTTTAACTTTATTAATAAACATAATTTTTTATTTTGTAAAATACGTTTTATAATATAATAAATTATAAAAATAATTACAATAATAATTTGCTTTGATTTTCGTTTTGTAAAAGTTAAAAAAAGCAACAAAAATAAGATTTTTTACATTTTTTAATTAATATTTCATATATATTTACATTTTACCCTTTTTGTATTTATTTATCAAATTTTAATGGTAAATTTTAATTTAAAATGTAAATGTAAATTACCTATATTTATAAAAATATTTAACCAACAATTAAAAGATTATTGTAAAATTAAAAAAAATTCCAATTTACTTGCCCGGTTTACATTTTTTTAATACAGTGTGTTTTAAATAATAAGATTTTCTAACAAAAATATTTTGTAGGTGTTGCAAAATAATTAATAAGAGACAGCGGTATTAAGGGACGATGCTTATATGTATTCTGAAAGCGCTCTGATGTGTGCAAGTTGCAAGTAAGGTGGAATAAATTATTTAGTTTGTTGTTAATGCGTGCATAATATAAAGGTAAAAAACTAGTTAAAATTAAAATTTAAAAATAGAAAAGATCTAAGTAAATATTTGATACTCCTACTGATTGTGTCTCCTATTATCACATTATGTTAAAAATAAGCGTTACTTTTTGTTTAAATTACAAGACAGTGTTTTAAAGCATACATATTAAGATTATGTGCTAATAAAACAAAATTTATTTTAAACACCTTATTGGGTTATTTTGGCACATTTTTTTGATTTACGTGATAATAATAGGAGACATAGATCGTGGTAATAAAAAATTTTCATCGGGTAAATGATTTCATTTAAGTGTCAAAATGTCTGTAGAAAAAAAACCTAACAAAATACAAAGCGATTACCATACTAAAAATTTAAAATTAGCAATAGATGCTGTTAAAAATAAAAGTTATTCTCTGATTAAGTATAAAGTTCATAAATAAACACTGAGAAAGCATTAAAAAATTGTTATTGGAGGTGAGAGAAAGCCAGAATTGTTAGAGAATGGCGTAAACATTCTGGTCTTGTTTCTAAAACAGTGGTCTTATTTCTAAAACACTATGAAACTTTGGGATATGGTTTTACTGAAACACTTTAATTTTTAACTCAAATTATAAATGATTTTAAACTGAAAACAATATAAAATAAAAGAAGCCCTAGAGACATGTGGTTTAATAATTTTTTTAAAAACATCTTAAATTGTCTACAAGAAAAGGTGAAATATTGCGGTGCAAAGTGCTAATCCATATTATATTGTTACAATAAATAAATAAAAATTAAATCACAAGAAGTGATTACCATAGAAAATAAGGTACTAATATTTAATTGTGACAAATCGGGCTTTTGTTACGATAAGAAATATGTCAGGCTTGTGGCACCAAAATGACGAAAAAGGATTTCCAAGAGTATTGATGGTTCTGACAGAAAGCATTACAGTCTTGGCTGATAACAAGAAAATGCCACCATACATATTTTTTTAAAGATCATATGTTGTTAGATTTCCGACGATGACTTTTCTGAAACAAGCTACATTCTACAACGCAAGGGATTTATGGAATCAAAGGTTTGAACTAGTGTTTTCAAAAAATATATAACATTAGAAACAGAACTTAAATACTAACTTAAATTATCCTAATATTTGTTTATTTGATGTGGTTTTATCCCATTTAACTTATAAAGTTTTGAAGCTTACATATAATAATACTGTTATTTTGATAAGGTTGCCAACTAATATGACGTACTTTATGCAACCTTTGGATAAAACCACTTATAACCACGTCAAACAATGTGCTTATTGTACTCAAATCGGGATAATCTGGAAAATCTTGTTCCTAATAAGCAACTTACTAGGTTTATAAGGGAATTTTGGATAGTAGCTTTTATATCAAAATCAAAACCATTGGTTATTTGATTACTAGTACTTAGGCCTCATAACTGGACCCTTCTCATTATCTAATTTTTGCCCAGTTTAGTTTTAAAACCATTCGATGTTGTCGATTACCCTGAGTACTTTCACCGGTGAAGTGTTAATAATAATCACCCTTTTTTGGCCATCGGTCGTCCAGTTTACTCTAATTGATTTTATCGCGGGTTAGTAACAAAGCGGGTGGCCCGCTATTTCGTCCTCGTTTAGGAAGCCCCCACAAAAAAGATCTTTGATAATTCCCAATGTGTAGAGAAGCTTATTTAGCCGGTAATGACTGGTACGGATTCCGTATTCCTGTGATATCCTTTGTTTAACGTAAGCAATATTTTGCTTTTTGTAACGTGAGGGCTTTAATTGCGGACCTTCTTACTTTACAGTCTGTGCTGTCCATCTTATCTGATGACCCTTTATGTTGTAAAATTTAAATTGTTGAGGGCCAGAGGTAAGGCCGGCTCTAGTTCGACTGACTGTTTTCCTGCGGCCATTCTTACCAATTTTGCTTGTCTTTATTATCTTTATGCCTTTTTATTACCTATGAAAACATTGTTTTTTAATGGTTTTTGTAGAGCCTTATGACATTCATATGGCAGGCCCGTGAGCATTCAGTATCATTAGGGTCGTTCGACTTTTGTAATTAAATTGTTTTATTTTGTTGCGGAGGTTTTTGCCCGCAACTACTCTTGTTCTTTGGGTGATTGCAAATAGTTTATATTAGTGTACTATTATAAGTTCCCCTTAGAAAGTATATACATGAAGTTCCAGTTTCTAGCAGACCATACCTGCATGAATCATCGAGCCGTCATTGTACATGTTTATGATTAACTCGTTTGTTACATTGTCATTAAAGTTGGTTTTGACTTGTAGTTTTTCTCGAGCAGTGGTCTATCAACACTTGCTCCTACGAATGGCATTGCTTTAGTTGTCCCATCAAATGTTAAGGTGTGCCTTTTTTTTGTATGTGTCTCGTACCGGAGACCTTAACTTCGCAGCCGTACGCCAAGCTTCATGCTAACTCTCGCATCTGTATGGGCAGGCAAAGAGTCCCTAAGGTCGCGGTTGGTTTAAGTGCGCCTGTCTCGCGAGGTAGACAAGCCTCAGTCTATCGACCAGATGATGGCCCTGTAGCAATGCATTAGCCCAATTACTACCGTGTACAGCCAAAAAATCACCCTGGGATCAATCCCCAGGTGCGTCTCACTGCTTGCCGGCATTGATAGAAGATAAAATGCATGCTTTTGTATTCAGAACCAGAACCTTAAATATCTGGATTTAAATCTACTGGTCAGTTTTTTATTGATGGTTCAAAATTTCCTGAAGACCATATGACCCTTTAAAATTGTATTAGATTCAAAAATTTCTACGAACAGCCAGATAATAATACCGCTGCAGTAATATATCCCCATGTAAGCGCCAATGTGTTCTATACATGTGCATCACCAATATTAAGATTATATAACCAGACCCATCAACATATTTAGCAAAAGATTAGTAGTCATTTACTGAAGCAAGATAATCATTTTTTCTTTGCCATAAAAGTAACACTAATATAGACAAATTCAGGAATACATTTAAAATTTTAGGGTGCATCAGTTAATTATAAAACTACATTAAAAAATATTGGCAAGAAAAATCATACCAAAAGGATGAAATTAACCAATGACATAGGAAAATTCAAAGAGTCGCGTCCAAAAAAGAAACAAAATAGAAAAGCAGATTTAGAAAGCTAGGACTAAACCACTAAGGAATCCATACCTAATGCCAGTACCTTTTAAGCTTAAAATATCCAACCCAAACTCTTAAAAGCGTATAACTTTATAACTATTAAAAGCGTATTTTATTAATAAATTTGACAAATAAAAATTTTATACGGCAATTTTGTTAAAAAAGTTATTACAAAACTGTAAAAATATAGTTGTTTACATTATTATTAAGTCATAAAGGTGTGCTGAGGTGTGTATTGACGATGTGATTTGGCAGCTTATCCTTGTTGTGGCATTATTTTAAACCAGCGCTAGTGTGAAATCGATATTCATGTACAAATATTGCACTGGGTTTCTCAAAATTAAATGCAGTATATTTGGTGAATGCGCCGGGCAATACTTACATATTCTTGCAAAGTACACCTGTAATCCCTTATTTAATGTGGATAGCATTTTTAAATTTAGATAAAATTATTTTATTTAAAAAATAACATATTTTATGGCTTTATACTTTTTAAATAATTATTTAATAATTGAGGTATTAAATTTGTTAAAAATAATTATATTTAATTTAATGTGTTTGTTAATAACAATAGAAATTATGTAAATTATATTTTAATAGAGTGTGTAAGTGATGTTCCAGTATATTAATATAAAATAAATTTTCGTTTGAGAGTGGTAATTACGGTAAATTCGGTTTGATGCAATAAAGGTAAATATATAATAATGGTTAGAAGCTTTACCTACAAAGCTAGAAGTTCGCTATAAAGCAAATACATCTTACATAATTAAAATAGGTTGTTAAATTATTTTAACCATTAGCTTTAACACTAGATATATAAAATAAAATATATCTTTTTTTAACTGAAAGTGATGATATTATTTCCTCTCCATTTCATTCTTTTTTGCTTGTTATGCTCGATTAGCTACGAACATGTAGAATATAAAATACTTCTTATTTTTTGAGTGCCAACTTTTACATTTTAGGCAACTATAATATGATAATAAGGTTTGTAATATTAAACTAAAAAAAATACTTGACAAGAATTTTATGTGGGGTAAAATAATTATAATGTTTAAAGTAACCTCTTGGAAATTTGTTTTAATTTTCGTTAATGTATAAGTCACCGTGTTTATATTTAACAATGCACTATGCCCTAAATGGGATTCGCAGCATTAGAATGTTTCATTATGGAACATTATATCCCATTTGTAAGGTATGGGGGCCTTCATGTTTTCAGCCAAGTTGCAACCTATTAACTAAAACTTTGACTTCATTTCATTTTACCAACCAAAACTTATATAGGTGTTCTTAATTTCATAAAATAGTATCGATAAATCTGGTTTTATAAATATAGAGGATGACCAGTAATAATAATCAATGTGTATTTACTCAAATTGCACTTTATTGAATTGTGTCTTCGAATTTCATTATTACAAAAGATTAAAAGACTTCTAATTTAAATTATGTGGAAAAATATTATTTTTCAACTTTAAAAATTATTATAAAATTTAAAACTACCTTAAAAAGTAAGTTTAATGACTTGTAACGACGAGTGGGGCGGTAGGCAAGTCTCCAACGCCTTAAAACACTTCAACTAAGAGAATAAACTCTCCCTCTAGCCCCTATGCTGGATCAGATTAAGCAGCCTACCCAATGTATAACCAATAAAGGTAGCAAAAGGCGTTAGAAATAAACTTATAAAATCTTGACAAACCAAGCAAAAAATGGTTAAAATACTTAAAGAAAAACAAAATACTAAGACCGACGACATGAAACATTAGGTTGTTGAAATGCAGAGTTCAAGAAATAGAAAATAAACTCAAAAAGCATGACATGGATGTCATGCAATTTACAAAAAAACAAAGAAAACTAATAGGAGATTAAATTTTGGTTTATAGTGGGGTACCTAAAAAAACAAGAGCAGTATGAACAATAAAGACAAACACAAATAAATTAAATTTTATTCGAATATACGCACCAAAGAGCAGAAAACGTGAATAGGATTGAGTCCAATTCTATGAAGAACTTTAGGATTTAATTGTTGGAATACCAAATCGTCAAAGCGACTTTAATATCAGCATAGAAGAGTGGGTTTACCAAAGATTTAATAAAAAAAATGACAACTGTGACTTTTGCACTACGAATTAGCACTTTTTTAAACATAAGAAATATATCAATACATATTCAAAAATACAAGCAACAAATCCATGACATATTCGTCCTAAGAAGTATAACAACAACAAGTACTGGATGTAAGAGTTTTAACATCAGTAGAGTATATTAGCCGATTCGGGACCACACAAAACCACATCCTAGAATGCATATACAGCGAGCTGAGCACAGCAATGTTCCCCCACCAATATTATAGTCGAGATGGGCTAGG
>JARJDX010025085.1:0-10936 GCA_030264735.1 Gymnusa sp. GC000175 | reverse complement strand
CTTGTTCTCATTGATCTTTAATTATGTTGTTGATAATTATTTCTTGTGTACCTCGTACATTGCTTCCTTTGTTCTCTTTTACCTTTTTAAAATAAAAATAAATTAAACAATATGAAAAACTTTATTGTTTAGTACACTCGGAAAGCGGGTTGTATTGAAATGTTTACCTTAGGGCGGCAAATTCTTTCAAGGAAAGGATTTTTTGCAGTTTTTTTCTAATTTTCATTATATCTCATACAAACTTAAACCAAAACATATACTCTTGCTATTAATGTTTATTTTATCATTTTTTTAAAAATTCACAAAATATCAAAAGGTTTTGGATTTTTAGTATATTAAAATATAAAAAAAATTAATTTTAACTAAATGCCGTCCCTGTAATTCGCATATTTATTAGGCATTTTCAAAAATTAAAACGTTAATAATTTCCTTATTTAAAGAATGAATAAATTTAAAATTTAGGCTTTTGCGACTGAGGTCGATGTAAGTTTTCTTACTTTCGGGTTTAAGTTTATTGGTTGTTGGCAACGTTTCGCTCGCCATTTCAGGGAGCATTCTCAAGGCGGAAAAGTCCGAAAGTAAGAAAACTTACAATGAATAAATTGTCAAATTTGCCAAAACAACTTTTTAAAATTTAATCCAATTCCCAAAAATTAGTTATTACCGCTGCAGTTCATAATTTTTTAAAACATAATAAATTTAATCTTCCTGCATAATTTAACAATTTTCCGGGTTTTGTTTATTATCTTCGGTTTATAGGAATTTAGTTCTGCTTTCTCCGCCAGAAGCCACCACGTACTTAAGAATTATAAAAAAATAATGTCTTGTCATCATAAATAAATATATATTAATCCATTTCTTGTCTTAAAAAATTGTAATTGAAACGTTATATAATTGTGGAAATGTTATTAAACTCTTATTTTTAAATTCAATAAATATTTCCTTGTAAATACCGAGGTAAACAACGTTTCTCCAAACTATTATAGTTTTAATAAATTTTCTACAGCAAAATGGGCCTGAAATGATAAGTTTTAGTTAAACTATTTTATTCACATTTAACTATTTTTCGAATTTTTCGTTATTAACCTTAATACCGCACAAAAACAAAGCCCTCTAAAAACGCTGAACTTCTAAATCTAAGACCCTTCACTCAAGATCTCTTTAATGCCGATAACCTTGTTGATAACGTAATAAAAAATGCTCTTTAGCACGATTTGTATCGAATATAAAACGTGCGAATTGATTAAAAATATATTTTTCTTTCAAACCTCATGTTTAAAAAAAAGTTCATTTTTCCTTAATGTAAACACCTAATGGCAAACAAGCATGACAAACTACTAGTCATAAAAATTTAATCAATTTCACTCACTAAAAGTTTTACGTACGTATTTGTCAATCGATTTTATTTTACATACAATTTTTCATGCCAAATTTGACAGTTTTGCAGGAAGTTGTGAAAACTGCATCACAAAAAAGATTTCTTTTATAAGATTGGAGAAATAAACGTACACACTTGTAAAAAGTTATTACAATCATAAATATAAATTTAATTTATGTTCTATGTTAGTTTATATTATTTTTTAAAACCTTATTACTTATATCAATGTAGTTCTGCTGCGTGTTTAGTGTTTCAGCTTATTACTTAAAAAAATATTTCTGTCGCTTCTTCTCATCCATTTATAAAAACTTAACCCAGTCACTTCGCACCGATTATGACGATTCTATACAATTTTTGTTCTATTTTTGCCAAAAATTTTAACGCCACTAGCAATAATTAAATCCTAATAGCCTACAAGCACAGCTAGCATTATTCCTCTCTTGGTAAATTACTCCTGTTTGTTTGTTTCGTGAATGATCGCGATATATAAATATTTTTATTAATTCACTTATATTTGCTTATAATATTTAATTTTATCATCAACATTTGTATATAGTTGTCTTATTTTGTATAAAACATTATAAGAATACATCTTGCAGCACTAACGGGGGCGAAAAACGCTAAAAGTACTGAAATAAATCTCAGTGTCGAATTATATTGCAAGATGAATAAATTGATGCGCGCGCAACCATTACTCTTATAGCGAAATATGTAATTCGACACTGTTTTTCAAGCAGTTCAGGTAGTCATTAAGCATCGTATTGATGTATACATGTTGTCTGAAAAATTGTTCACCGCTACCATCACTGAAATAAATCTCAGTGTCGAATTATATTGCAAGATGAATAAATTGATGCGCGCGCAACCGTCACACTCTTTACGAGATACGTAATTCGGCACTGTTTTTCAAGCAGTTCGGGTAGTGAATAAGCAGCGTATAAGTGTATACATGTTTTTCGAAAAATTGTTCACCGAAAAAGGTAATTTATTCGCCAGAAAAATATAGAGAAGCTAGTTGTCCAAGGCACACTAGCAGAAAAGCGTAGACCATCTCACTCGTTATGAGATACGTAAATCGGCAATGTTTTTCAAGCAGTTCAGGTAGTCAGTAAGCAGCGTATAAGTGTATACATGTTTTTCGAAAAATTGTTCACCGAAAAAGCTAATTTATTCGCCAGAAAAATATAGAAAAGCGTAGAAGAGGACGTTCGCCGGCCAGATGCATAATTATCAAGCTCACAAACCTACCAACAAACTGCAACGCGCGATTTAAATAATCAACGAGGATGGAGACCCATTCTACACATAGTCGTCCATAACAAGACGTGACGTTTTGTAACCACTACATATCGGTCACGATGTTAGACTAAGATAGCAAATAATAATCCAGTATTTAATCCAAAACTTTTTAAATCATATTTATATGACTCTATGACTAAATAAAAAATTAAGATAGTAGTAGCAGTAGCGCAAAAGTTCTAGGGGTGCAATTCTAGCTCGCTTCCTCGTGGTGCCCGCTAAATAACGTTAAAAAGCTGGAGCGAATTAGTAAGTATGTATTTTCGTATAATCATTGTTACTGCACATAAAAAATTGTTAACTTCTATCTTGTCTTAAAACCAAACCAAGTAGTTTCCTAGATGTATGCAAATGTCTGTATTTATTTTATTAAGATTGATTTAACTTCTCTGAAGCAAGTTAAATCTCTTTGTATTTGTCTCTTTGCCTGATCTTTGCAATCCATACTCTTGTATAAAAGTAAATATTGTGGTAAACTCAATCTCCAGTGTTAAAGCTGCTACTGCATATTCAAATTACCTTACCTTACGTTGGTGCAAACCAGAGGTACCTATTAAATTTATTAATAACAATATGTTTATATTTTCCCGGAAGGGGAATGTATGGTAATCGTGCGAAAAAAAATTGAGATTTCATCAGACAGTCTTTCTGAATCAGAATAGACCATAAATCAAAATCGAATGCGAAAAAAATTAAATGTAGCAATTAAA
This sequence comes from Gymnusa sp. GC000175, assembly GCA_030264735.1. NCBI lineage: Eukaryota > Metazoa > Arthropoda > Insecta > Coleoptera > Staphylinidae > Gymnusa > Gymnusa sp. GC000175. Next base: position 7,549 of record JARJDX010025085.1, on the reverse strand, counting down.
CGCTCCATTTTTTAGTTTTTTGCATCTATTTTCTAGTAAATAAAAATTTTAAAAAAAGTTTATAAAAATAAAGTTGCTGAAAATCGTAATAGCAACAAGTTGCTGAAAATCGTAATAGTAACAGTAATAGTAATCTTTTACCGAAGACATTTTTTATAGGGTAGAGTTTATTTTTTCTTCGTTAAGAGAACTTATTTAAAAAATCATATGTAAGATTTGTGTAATTTAAATCGATTTTTACTTTCTAATTTCTAACTCCGGCACTGTGTTGCCATTTGTGTCAAAAAATTATGACACTATAGAAAGGTGACGACTACATTTTAAAGTAATAAGCTCTGGCACTTATATACATACAATTAACACGGCAAAAAATCCTCGTGGTCCGTATCCAGCTAGGGATAAAATCCTATCAAATGCAAAAATTTTATTTTGTACGTATTTTAATAAAAAAATTATTTGTTTCGTTACTAGACGACAATTTCCCGAATGCAAATTTGCTCGAAACACCGTTTTTGCTCAACACAATTTTGATTGAAAATACAATTAGCATCTTTTTAAAAGTTACTAATTTATTCATTATCCAATTATTATTAACAATCACAAATATTACACATTTTAAATATTATTATAGTTAAAGTGCTTTAAATTTGTTAACAAACTTAATATAACTAAATTTAAAAAAAAATTACCAAGTATTTCGGCTTAGTTTATTTTTTCATTAAAAACAATTTTTTAAATGTTAAGAAAATTTAATAAAAAGGCACTATGCATATTTTTAAATATTTTTCTTTATTTGCTGCGTTAGCCGACATCTATGTTGCAGAGGTGAAACTAATTATCTCTTTTGCAACAAATATTTTTTTAAATCCAAGAGTTGCATGGTCGGATTCTATTTTATCAAAATCAATCTCTTTATTATTTCGAGATTTTCTACTCCAGTGGTTTTTAAACTTTTTAAACGCGCGGTACGTAATAAGCTTATTTTAAAAACCCTCCTGTTGTTCTGGCGATGGTTCAATAACCAGAACTATATTAATAATTATTCTAAATTATTAAAATTAAATAGAGCTTTATATTTAATAAATTATTAGGTTTAATAAATCTATTTTAATTTATTTCAAAATCTGGCGGCTTATTAAAAAAATTCGCAGTATGATGGTCAAATATCACTGCTCTAATCTAATTTAAATATTTTCGTTTATTTACCAATTATTAATCTAACGAGTCGCAAACATATACAAGACCAACTTAAACTGGATTTATTTCTTCAAAAATACTTATGTTTTGGTAACTCTTAAGTACATTTTATTGACTTTACTTTTTTCAATTTACTTTGATTTTTAAAGTAAAAGATTTGTAATTGTGAAAATTTTGAAATCGAAATTTTTGCTAAAATATTCGTTTTTGACTCAATCAGAAAAAAGTTATTTTCTAGGTTCCGTGTGAATCTCTGTGTCTATCTGTATCTAACTATCCGCTCTACAGCCCTGATGGCTTAACTGATTAGCCTCTAAATTTATTTTTGGCATTTAACAAAAATTAAAATGTACGTGAATTTTTGGCTCTAATCTATCAAAATAGTAGTTTATTGGGGAGGTTTTTAGGTTTTACATCAGGTGTTGAAGAAAAGCATAACATATGAGTCCAAAATTATTTGAAAATACAATTATTTTATTTGGTTTGGATATTTCTAAGATTCATAAATAAAGTCGTGTGGCGACAATTGTTTTTTCAGTTTCGAAGTAAATAAAAATATAGTAATCACGAAAATTATGGAAATCGAAGGATTTTCGTTTTTTTTTTTAATATTTTCATCAAGTTTATGAAAAAAACGGTGTCCCAACATATCATCACGCAAAATATCATCACGTGCCATTTCATCACAGATAGTTCATCATAAGACAATTCATCACATGTGTATATCATCACATAATCATTTCATCACGGACAAAATCATCACATGATTTTTCATCACGTGTTTATATTATCATGGACAAAATCATCACACGAAATTTCATCACGTGAGTATAGCAGTACTACTACTAGTAAAGTGTGCTTAATTGGCGAATCATTGACCACACCTTCATTTTTTTATTTTGATTAAAGCCAAACCTATATTATAATTAATTAAAAATATTGTGTACGTGTCCTTTAATTCCAGTTAGAAATTTAAGGCCGCAACATGTATTCTCCAACCGAGCCTGACCAGCGTCCGTAACTGGTTCCAACCCTGACCGTTATTTACTGCCTATTTAATGGTATCTCTTTTCCATGTGGATTTAGACCTGCCTCTCGTATTTTTTTCTTGTTGGTTCCAGTATAACGTATTTTATCCACGTTCACTTGCGTTGTCTAATTTGTAGCTCAAGCTTCATTTGTAAATTTCCATAGTTCGTGGATAGATATTCTCGCAGGCCAGAATACTCTTAGGCATTTATTAATGAAGACTTTGATCTTATTGCGTTCGCGTTAATCTAGCTTCCGCCTTTCGCATCCATAGTACTGTCTTGACATTGGCGTTAAAGTTAAATATTCGAAGTTTTGTGTTGGTGCTATAAGTGGTGCTATCCCAAATATTCCTTAATTAACCATATGCTGATTTTGCGTTTCGTATTTGATGATGCACGTCTTGGTTGCGCCCCCATTGTACGTTATGGTGTTTCCAAGAAATTAAAGTTCCTTTACTTCTGTAACTGGTTCTGCTTGTAGAAGTAGAGTGTAGTGTGTTCATGCGCATCTCCTTCGTTTTGTTTACATTTATTTTAAGACCTACTGTTAAAGCTTCCTCTAAAAGCGCATTTTGCCTGAATGTTGCTTAGCTTGTGGGTTAAAAATACCAAATCGTCTGCAAAGTCAAAATCTTCTAATCTCTTGTTAATGTCGTTATGCCTATTGGTGTATTTAGACATTTTTTAAGTACCGCATGAAGTTGATGTTGAGAATAGTATCGGTCAAGATGTTATCTAACCGTTGCTTGGGGGCCGGTATCTGCTTGATGTTCAGTACTTCCTCGAAATGCTATTTCCATCTCCTTATAGTTCTGGTTTTTTTCTGTGATAATTTCTTAATCTTTTTTACTGGTGAGTTTTCCGTTGGTAAGCCTTTGTTTGTTAGCTTTTTTGTTATTTCATATTGGCATCGCCTCTGATGGCAGCCCCGAAGATACTGCAGTGGGATATGATCTGTTTGCAAATTAGTTCTAGCATATGTTTTCGCAAAGTGGTACAGCCATTTCTAAATCTTGTGTTTACTAAGATAAAATCTATTTGGTTTCGAATAATATTTTCGTGTAAAGTCCAGGCATACAAACTTGTTGTGCTAATCTGCGTTCACCAACAAACGTACTTAGTTTTTCTCCACGGTCGTGTCTTTTTCCAAGCCCATATGAGCCGATTACACCTTTTTACGCCCTCTACCTACTTGTATTAAAATCTCCCACTATTATTGTTAGGTCATATTATTTCTTCAGTATTTCGTCTAACTTAGAGTAAAAATGATCTTCTATTCGTCACAGTAAATTTTTTACACGTGAACTTAGTTTTGAATTAATTTGGATCAATATATTTTTTTCAAAAATTGGTAGAAAATTCTAAATACATTTCTTAGTAGCTTTGGTAATTAGAATTCCGACCCCGTCCTTATGTACTCCATTTGTCGTTCCTGAATACTATATACAATTATCGATTTAATAGTATCTGGCACCTAGCCTTGCTTATTCCTATTAGGTCGATGTTCGTTCGCTTCATTTCCTAACTAGTCTTATTTATCTTTTCTGGCTGTGTACATTTCAAGTGTAGACTAACATATTTCGTTTTTCTTCTGACATCAATCACAATTGTAACCTCCTGGAGATCCTGTATATTTAATTGCGTAACTTTGTTAATTTGTCATTTTGGTGTGTAACAATAAATCCATGTGGATCTCTAAGTGGTGGGGTAACCACACCTTCATTTTTTATTTTTAACATATTAACCATCCAGCACTAATAACGCGTTTTAAAAATTTGCAGATCTACATTATAGTTTATCATAGACTAGAACAAAGAGCATAGAACCTTTTTCGGCTGCGGTAAATTTTTACAATTTCAAATATTTCTCATGCGTCCGTGGGTCAAAGTCGTTCCGGAAAAATTAAGCCTAATTCATTTAAAAATGCCAATTTAACTAGGAAAATATAGATTTTAAGAAAAGCATTAGGTAAATGGGTCACCTCAAAAGATGCCGCGAGTCACTAAATGACCCGCGAGTCATAGGTTGCCGACCTCTGGCATAGACTTACTTAATTGCCTTAAACTAGTGTGGTCGCTTCGGTGCTTTCGACTTATTCTTCAAATATTAATTATATTAGTACCGCTAATAGGAGGCTTTCTGGTCGATTGGCTGAAAAACTAAAATTCCGAATATGCTGCAAATAACAAATTAATGGTAATGATGATTAATTACATTGTTTACTTTATATAAACATAATTTATTAAATTTTTATTTGATTGGTAAAATTCTCAATTATAGTAAATATTGTAGTCATTACTTTTTTCAACACGAGTCCCACCCTTTGCATAAATAACAATAATGAAAACCTCTAAAATAATAAGAACAAAATCTTTTAAACCAGTAATATATTCTTACAATCTCTTTTTCTTATTTGAAGTTGAAGATGAAGAACTTATTCTTAGAAAGAAACTTTTGAGAATGGTAGTACATGCTGCACATGTATTTATGTGCATTATAAATGTTTACTACTGCTACTTAACCATTAAAAAATTGAGCTATAAGAAAGTTATCTCATTATGGAAAATGGTTAATAAAATTTTGGAAATATTTTTACCACTAATCTATTTTTATCGTTGCTTTGATTCTGGAAAAAAAGCAAAACTGCTAAATGAAGCTTTAAAAATTGAAAAGGATATACAAAAACGTCTGAAAGTGTACAGAAGTCATTTTGGATTAAAATTTTGGATAACGATTTTAGAAATAATATATTTTGGATTGGCAGTGGCCAAAATACTTTTAGCGTATTATTCAAACGAAACATTATCGATTGGCAAAGTAACTTTAATCCTACTTGTAGGCAATTTAGACATTATTTTTTGTGAATGGATAACATTTATCATATTACTAACAACATATATTCAATGCGTCAACAACACTTTTAAAAAATATAATAACCACAGAAATAATGATGATGTAGATAAAATTTTGATTGCTGGAATGCAAATTTATGACAAATTACAATTTTTATTGCAAAAAATTCAAACTTATTATTATCATTATATTTTGACAATTTTATTTTATGAATATTTAAAAATTTCTTACAACACTTATAAAATAGTGCTAGATTATATCAATGAAAACAAACTTGAAGTACATTCGATGAAATGTATAATTTATTACAGCCAATTTTTGGGAGCTGTTATAGCCGGAATGTATTTGGAATTTTATGTGAATAGGTTTCCTAGAGAAACGTTGAAAATTTGTTACAAATATCACAGTAACAAAATTAATAGAAAGGTAAATATTTTAGTAAAATTTCCTTGATTCAGAACACAGTTTGTTAAAATTTAAAATACATAAGGGTTAAAATTGAGGAAGTGAGTTATTTATCTTAAATTTAATTTAAGGGTTAAAGCGTTAAGTATTATCATCACGTCTTCATGGAGTTTTAGGACCAACATTCTACGCATTTTATTGGTAGTCTGCCTTGCTCCCCCTCTTGGTTTGTTGGTCATTGCCGCTTTTGCCTAGCTTTTTTCTGGCATGCGCTTTACATTATAGAACCATGCTCGCCGAATTATTTATATTTTGTATTTCGCATTGATCCCTGATGTTTTCACCAGGTCCAGCTCAGTCACTTGTTTTGGTATTATCGGCTCGTGCTTCTATGAAGTATTTTGCTATGGGTTTATTACAGCCTAGTATACTCTAACATTACTTTTATCGCCATATGCTTGTTGGTGAAGATGAATTTATTTAGGCAGGCTACTTCCATTTGAGCTTTTTAAGTTTAAATTATTACCTCTTCAAATGTGATTTTTTAATCACCATAATTAAAGGGGTAAGAGGTAAGAGAGAAGAAGCTGTGCTTTATTGCTGCACCCCTAAACGTTTGAAGTTTATATCCTGCTTCACTGCTTTATTGTCGAATAATAGCTAACACCTTTTGGACTCATTTGCTATGATTATCGATTTTGTTTCCAAAATAGGTATGCACATGATGTACTTGGTGCATTTTTTGTACGTGTTGTGGAGTTTTCGCTGCAAATCGTCTTTATTACCCGTTGGTAGGGCACCTGGCTTACTCGTCGGCGTGGGCAATTGTACTAATCCCATGTATTCCCATCTTTTGTTGTGGCAGTCCTAATTTTGTGATGGCTGCCTCAATGAACCTCCCTGTCGAATACCGGCACCACATAGATATTCTCTGTTATTTCTCTCTTACTTTGATTTGGGTTGTAGTATTTGTATTCAATTTGATAATAAGTCGTACGATGTTCTCTCGTAAGTTTTTCCTCAATAGTAACGTCCTGTAATTTAATCCTATTCAATGCTGCGTGAGGTCTACGAAGCGGAGGTACAGAAATTTGGATTATTTTATTGCTTTTTTTTTACTTACCTGATCGTGAAAATGGTTTAAGCTGAATCCTTATTGTTCTTTTCTTGGCTGATGGTTTATTGGAAGGATCTGGAGTAACGGTGAAAAGTTTCGTGGTGCTGTTGAGGACAGTAATACCACAATAGTTCTTCGGGACGCGTTTATTGCCTTTCATGCACACTGGTGTGGTCATGCTGCTCTTTAACATCAATGGGATTTCTTTTTCAATAACCTTTTTGATTGGTTGTGAAGTTCATTTGTTAGGTTTTCTCCAACGTATCTTAGGACTTCGTTCTTTATTCCGCAACAATAGTTTCTTCTTGAACTTCGTAAATATTTGATGTCATTAGGAGCGCTTCTTTTTTTTTGTTACACTTGTAAACCATTTTAAAGTTGAAAAATCACTGTTCTTTAGTTATTTGTGGTTTGTTTATTTGTGTGTTTATGTTTAATCTGGCGCTTCTTCTCAGTTTACAGATTTTTTTGTACTCCAGTGATTTCTGCTGTAAAGCTGTACAAATACGGTCTTTTATGTTCGCAATTTGGTTGACGGCATTGCTGGAGATTCTGTAGTTTTGGTAGGTCTTTATCTGTCCAGTGCAAGTTTTTTAGTTTTCTGGGTATTCCATTTTTCTTGGTTTGACGGTCCTACTTCCTACTACTTCTTTCGCTGCTTTAATGATATTTGTTTCCAGTTTTTTATTTGCAACTTTAATTGTGTCATTGTGCAAAATGGCGTATGTTTTAGCAAATTAATTTTAGTTTTTTTTACCTTTACTTCTAGTGGTCGTTTTGGTTTCAGTGTAAATGGTAGTTTCATCTTGCATACTAGTAGTTGGTTTCTCCCTATATTAGCTGGTGTTATGGTTTTTACATCAAGGATTTCGCTTGGCTCCGTTCGACGTTATATAATCTAGTGTTGTTTTGTTTTCTTTATGATTCCTCCATGTACTCCTTGTGT
>JARJDX010025074.1:0-10174 GCA_030264735.1 Gymnusa sp. GC000175 | reverse complement strand
TGCCATAGCTGTCTGTATTACAAAGTAGGTCAAGTTTGCGTTTAGCATTCTCCGTTTGACTTCTTCTTCTTCTTCTTCGTTGCCTACTTCTGTTGTTGTAGAGCCTAGATACATAAAGTTGCTTACCGTTTCGATGTTGCCGTCTGCTAAACTACTTCTAGCCTGCCTGATTCTGGGGTTTCGTGATTGATTCGTGAGTATCTTTGTTTTGATTTGATTTACTGCTAGCTCCACCTTGCTGGCCGCTATTTCTAGCTCTTTATAGCATAGCTCGGAGCGACCCATAATGTTAAGGTCGTCCACGCAGCTCACAATTTGTACTAATTTGTTAATAATTGTTCCTTTTCGGTCGACTATGGTTTGTCGAATTACGTATTTCAGTTCCAGGTTTAAAAGCACAGGGACCAAGCCTCTCCTTGTTTGAGGTCTTCCTTAACTTAAAAAGATTCAGTTAAAGAGTTCTGCACCTTTACTTGTGCAGATAAGTTCGTCCTTGTGGCTTTAATTAGACGTACCAGTTTGATGGGTATCCCTAGGTTCATCAGATTTATGTATAGTTGGTTTGGCCGAATGCTGTCGTAGGTCTGTTTAAAATCTACAAATATTTGTGTTACATCTGTTTCTATATCCCAACATTTTTTCATGATTTGCTCCATGCAGTAAGAAAAAATTTTCTTCCTAGTCAAAGTTATGTTTAAAAAAAACGTCTAAAATTTTTTAAATCCAGTTTCACGGGCTTCCTAAAATCATTTTACGAATCCCCTTCTCTAGAGCCGTCGTCATCATTATCATCATCATATTTAGCCTTTTTTGCTCCATTTTTGGATATACGTCTCCCCTATTTAAAGATCCTCGCAGATTTCGAAAAGTTTAGATCTTTATAGCATCTATCAAAATATCTTTGTATATCGTGTTATCGTGCCTGTCTTTTAGGATTGTATTTATCTCATCTATGAGTTGTATGATTTCAGTTTGTCCCTCCGATAGTTTTCTTCCAAATACTTTTGGACCCTTATTTCTTTTATCACCGTCCGGATAGTTATTTCCTTAAATGCTGTCACGTCTCTTACCTGTGTTCTATTTGCCTATTTAGTGATGGGCTTTTTTTACTATTTTTAACACTTCGTGTGTCCTCAATAATTTTTATGGACTTTTTTGATTTTAAAAGATAGTTTAGAACTTTCTCAGAAGCATTTCTTATATTTGCTAAAAGCTGGTCGTTATATTCCTTAATTGTTCCTCCTAAAGACATTTTCCAGTTCTTGGAGGCACACTCACACACATCACTACTACTACCATGGAGAAGGACTTTGCAGTCGATAGCCAGTTAATGGTAAATTTCTAAGGAATAAAATAACTAACTAATTATTATATTTAAAATGAATTTGTAATAAATTAAAATAAAACGTGGGCAAAAGTTTAAAAGACTAAAAAACTATGCAAAATTTTTGAAAAAAAAATATAAGAGGGCAAAAATTTTAACTTATTCTCAAAGGATCAAAAAGACAAAAAAGAGGATACTGACCTACACAATGATGCGTAAATTTGTAAGCTAAAAGCCAAAAAGTTTTTTTTTAAGTTGCTTACAAATTATTACTTTCTATTTTCATAAATTCTCATACATTTGACAATTAAATTACCAAGATATCATATTTTTCAATCAAAATTTGATAAAATCTCGGTGAAATATTTATTAAGTTATTGGCGTGTGTGAAGTGTGAGAACTTTTTCAACGATTTCCTCTTTAATTAATTTCACTACGGACATGTTTACAACTTTAATTGTGACTTTCTTTTATTTAATTAATTTATCAATGCCTGGATGCAAATTGTTTTTTATTACTAACGAGTTGTAAATTGCAGTTTAACATATTTCAATAACTACTCAAATTTAAAACGTTTATTATAAGTAATATATTTATTCGATTATTAATTACCAGTATTTTAGATACTGTTAATTTCTTTTAAAATGCACCATAGGGAAGTAGTGAACAATAAAATCTGTAATTAAAACCGTGGTAATGATTGTAAATTTTAATTAATGTCACTAATGTTAACTATTAATGTCACAATTAATATCTTTTACACAGCTCACCGCAATGTTTCCCTACGTAGGCTAACCACCCCTTCGGGTTTGACCTGCAGACTCAGGCTGATCTTCCATTGTATCCTTTCCGGCCCGATCAGACTAATCAGAGATGTGTCATACAACCATCCTTCAGCGCATACACTAGAACTGGCTTGGCACGGCTTAACACGGTCGATATTTGGTAATAATAGTGACATAAGTTCCGAAATATAATAATATCTTCTTCTTCCACTTATCGTAAGCTACCAAGTATTGTTTTAAGTATTCAACTTACTCTGGTCTGTCCTGCCAAGCTGCTCTCCTTCTATATCTTTCAGGGTCGTTCTGTTAGTCTTTTGGATGCGGGCTTCTGATTTCTGGCTATCTTTGTCAGTCGATGGTCTTCCAGTATCAAAAATAAGGCTTGCTATTTGTATCGCCAACCTTCAGAAGGAGAGGGCATAAGAAGAAGAAGAAGGTCTTCCATTCGAGTTCTGTGATTATTTGATCCCCTCCTTCGCGCTTTAACCCATCTGACAATGTCTGCTATTTCATCATTGCGTCGGTGACCCCTTAATGTTCATTATATCCGCGGTTCGCTGTATTCTTTTGGAGAGTTGTCTGCTCTGGTTTCCGATGCGTATGTCATCACCAATCTTATACAGATACGGAATTTGTTGTTCTTTGAAACCCAGTTGTTTTCCAAATTGGGTTTTTAAGACTCCTGCAATCTTGGAAGCATATTATTTATCTGACAGCTGACCGTCTTTCGCAGTTCTCCGAGGGCTGATATTTGAACACCTAGGTAATGAAATAAAGATACTTGCATCTTAGTGTTGTCTTGGTTTTGTTGTTTGAGATCCCCATGTTCAGCGTCTTTGCTTTCTTTTTTATTGCATAAAGTAGCCGTTGTGAGTAAAGAGTTTTCTGATTTAGCAAAGAGCTCGGCGTCGTTAGCAATGCAAACAATCTTAATGTACATGTCGCCTATTCTGTATGCTGTATCCTAGGTTTGCATTGTTTCCTTGATCAATTATTTTCCTCATAATCGAGTTGAATTACTCTCAAAAGTGGGCTTAGAATGTCACCTTGCTAGTATGCAGCTATTTGCTCTTTGGCATGATATAGAAAAAAACCAATTAAAAAAAACTAACAAAATCAAACAGTTAAGTTTGTGAATTTTTATCTATCAACCCCCTCTGGTCCCCTTGGTCCCCTGCTAGATTAACAATGGTCCCCAAACGCACCGCCTACATAAAGGCGATCCGAATGAATTTTGCCCGCCATATTTTATTGCTCTAAATGGGTAAAATAAGGTTATGATAGATTATAATAATAGTAACTTTGTGCTTTTTTTGTGTTTGGGCTTTTTTCTGGGTGTTTTTTATGCTTGGTGAGTTTGTAAATATAGTTTAAATAGTAAACAATTTACTTACTTTAATAAACTTTAAATAAAGTACCCACTACGGGAGAAGTATATTTTTCTCTGCTCTAGAGGGCGTTTCGCTTAGCTTGAATCGCCAATACGCAAGTTACACCGTTTTCCCATGCCACCAGTTCAATTCCCCACCGTATGGTAGAGCTGCGATCGCCGATAACAAAATATTTACAATTTTTAAACCATAAGTACCTTTAATCTCATAATAAATATTTGCTTTATTATTGTACGGTTATGACAATTACGTGTTAGTTCAGTACAAAAATTTTGGTTCCTGGCGTATCGTAGAGTTGATATAATATAGTTTCTCTATGGCTAGATTGGCAACCACACAAGCAGATATGACTCCAAAGTTGCCAATAAATCTAGCATTCATGATTCGCGCAATAAGGTAACAAACAAAAGCGCAAGTGCAGAAGTTCGTGTATTTTGAATATTTGAAGTTAACGGTCAACATAAAATATATCCCACGTGTTTAGTGGTTATATTCGAATTTGGTATTTACAGTTCTTTTAGCGTTGTTTTGCGCCCTTGTTACTATATTTTTTTATATTATTTTTACTTATAATTACTTATTATTATTATATATGTATAAATATATAATATTATGCTAGTATGAACTTTGTACTACATATACATTTTAAACATTTTTTATTAAACTTACTAATATAAGGATAAGGCATTCCAATCTCCTATCAAATAGGGATACCAACAGCCTCCATCTTTGAAAAGTTTGACAGGAGGTCACACAAAATTTGATGATATTGCGTTTGTATGGATAATCTGACTTTTTTATTTGTTTAGAAATATAATTTCATCTATAATTTATAATTTTTCCAAGTATATAACACCTACATTAAAAGATTAATTGCATTGTTTTGACAGAAGACTTGCATGCCAACAGCCGCCATATTGGTTACGTGGTATATTTGGAATGCCTTATTTAAAATGGTGCACAAATGTTGTGTACCAACAAGTTAGAATACATCTAAGAAAACACCTCTTCATATTCTTCCAAAGTCATTTGATGCTTGGCTAGTTGCTATTGGTCGTAGTGATATAAGATAAAACAGGCAAAAGTTGGGTATTGATAGGATTCGGAAAAACCATCGTATGTCATAACCACTTTTCTGATCATTTAATGTTTGAAAATAATCATAATCAGATTACCCTTAGATATAATTCCTACCCTTCAATAAATTTACCCCAAATAAAACCACAATATAAAGAAATATTTGAAACATCTGGTTCAGGTGTAAATTTACCTGAAAAACAAATAGTGGGATAAAAAGCACACGCAGTTGTTTCAGGTAGTAACCAAATTTTCATTCGGCCGGATACATTTCTTAAACTGGACTAACCAATCGAATACCTAACTTTTTGGCGGTATTAAATACCAATCAGAAAGTGTTTTTAGTCGCGGTAGCCTATGAATTTATGAAATATTTTGCGAAAAAAACGAAAAACTATTTTTTTTCAGTAAATGGATTTCAGCCAAAAGTTACTGGGACGTTTAAATTTTTGTTAAAAGCCTAAATATACACTTTTAGGCCGATTATTTAAATCCTCGGGTAGTCGAAAAGGCACAGACAGTGAGGCAGTTACACTTTTACTTTTTACTTTCATTTACGAAGTAAAAAATGGTGGTTTGTTTGCCATATGACTTTCATTTACGAATTTGAGACATATCCGCTACTTTTGACAAAAACATAAGTATATTTAATTAATTTTCTGGTAATTAGGTTGGCAGTATGTCTCTGCAACATCATTCTATTGTGAAATGTATGTTGGTAATAACCCCGATAGTAATATCCGTCAAATGATATATAATCTTATTTCATTATTTGTCAGCTGATTAAATAACAGTATACAATATGTACAACTTGATGGGAATAATTTCTCATTCTTTTGGCAGCCATAAAGGCGAAAGTGATTGGAATAAAACTTTACATTTAAGCTTTTAAAATAATTTTTTAAATACTATCAGTTTTTTGGCAGAAATAACCGGAAATAGTAATTTATTTGAACTTCTTTAGTTACTGAAATTTAAAAGTGACTATTAGGTTACAAAAAAAAACTAGAGTACAAAAATCTTCCTAAATAAATTTTTTCCTTATCATTTTTTCAACATTTCCACAGGAAGTGGTAAAGTCCTGATATAAATTTCTATATTTTTGCAGTTTACTCAAAAACTATATGAATTAAGAGAAAAAGTTCTAAATTAAATTTGCAATAAATTCCATTAGGCGCAAAGCTTTTTAACTTAAATGGCTTTTATCCATTTTCATGAAATCTAATTTCCAGAAAGTTTAAAACAAATAACATTTATAATGTCAAAACATTTATGATGTTACGCTAATTTTCATTTTTTTGAGATAAGCTTGTAATTGTATTATTTTATTTGCGTAATTACTACGCGTTTTTTTATAGTCGCCGCTAGCATTGTTAATCTAGGCTAGCTTAATTCTCCATATACCTAACTTGCTTAAGTCGACAAAAACCTCCTCAAGTCAGGCCCATATACACACGTTTATAGTCGGTGTGCGTTTATTCTTTTATAATTAAAACTTGCCGTGGGTCGGCCCTTTAACAAGTAACAAAAAACAGCAGATAAAATAAATTGTAATCGATACGTGACTCCAACATAAAAGATAATGGAATATTCTGGGTATGAATTAATATTTTTACAAATAATCGTGTGTAATTTCATACATTTAGATTAAATATGCATGTAAAATGAGCTTAGGTGCTTAGAACAGGTATATAAAATTATGCCGACGCGCATACCAAGCTCTATAGAAACCGTGCCACATAACCTCTAATAAACAACAATTTAAAGCATTCAAAATGCGAAATCTTTTAAAATTTGCGAATACTACCAATTATTTATGCAAAAACATACGAAAACAACATATACAAACAATTTTAAGAAGGTATTTCACATAATATAAAAATTGTATAATACACCTAAACGCCGCCCAATTTATTAAAATAACGCAACCCAACATACACCCAAATTTAAAATTATGGCGCCATTTAATTGAATTCTTCAAATAAAAAAATAATCATTTTATTATAGCGCAATATTATATACTTTTAGGTCTGCAAAATTAATAGATGGCAAAAAAATTGCAAACGATATTCAAACAGAATTAAAAAGGGAAATTGCAAATTGGATATTAAAGGGACATCGAGCACCTTGCTTAAAAGCTATTTTAATAGGCGATGACCCTGCTAGTGGCACCTACGTTGAAAAGAAAATGTGTGCGTCTAAAGAAGTAGGCATTTCAAGTGAAACAATTCGATTACCATCAAACATTACGCAGAACGACCTAATATCAAAAATAAATGTACTTAACAGTGATAAAACAGTTGATGGAATTTTAGTGCAACTTCCTCTCCCAGAGCACTTAAATGAGAGGACTATTTGCAATACGGTTGATGTTGATAAGGATGTGGATGGATTTCATATTAATAATATTGGAAAATTATGTTTAAATATGGATACATTTGTGCCTTGCACTGCTTTAGCAGTTATAGAATTAATTAAGAGGTTATTTAAAATGTAAAATTTATTCAAAATCTTTAATTGCTTGCATTATTATAGAATTGGAATAGAAACTAAAGGAAAAAAAGTGGTTGTATGCGGCCGTTCAAAAAATGTAGGTCTTCCCATTTCATTAATTTTACATTCGGACTACAGGAATGAATTACCTGGTTTAGAAATGACAACTGTTTTATGCCATCGGAACACTCTTCCAGAAGATTTGGAGAAATATGCAAAATCGGCAGATATAATTATTAGTGCTACTGGTATTTATTATTTATTTATCTTCTTCTTCTTCTTAAAGTGCCCATCCGGTACCTGCCACCCTACCACCCTATTTATTTACCAGAAAATTTATTTATATTATTTATTAACTCAATTATAATTTTAGGAGTAGTAGGCCTTATAAAACCTGAAATGGTTAAACCAGGAGCTTGCGTCATTGATGTAGGCCTTACTAGAATTAAAGCTGAAAATGGAAAAACTAAACTTGTTGGAGATGTCGATTTTAATGGTTAAAATTTTATAAAAATTTACTTTGTAGTCACTTTTACACATTTATACTTTTCAGGTGTTAGTAATATTGCTGGACATATAACACCAGTTCCAGGTGGTGTTGGACCAATGACTGTGGCTATGTTAATGAAAAATACACTTAAAGCAGCTAAAAATTTAGCTGGAGCTATTCATTAAATTTATTTTGTTTTAAATAAGTGCAATTAATTTATAAATAATTTATTTCGGTGCTTAATTTTAAAGGTGAAACTTTATGGTATTATGTTCTTAAAAAGCTAACAAGATAGCTTTCATTAATTTTTAATTTAATTTATTATGATGCTCAGATTTAATTCATTTTAAATGGTACTATATTCTTTAAATAAAAATATAAATTTTTCTCTTTTTTAGACTACCTTTTTTTTTAATTTCACGTTTTTTACAATCTTTTCATAAGTAAATCATTGGCCCATTAGCACCACTGAATTTTTAACAATTAAAGATCGGTATTTTAGGCTTGACTAGTATTTAATCCTTTATGTGGAAATTGCTTCTCTGGCTTCATAAATCATAAAAGGTAGATAACGCCAATTGTTAAAATAAATTTAGTTTGAAGATGTGGTTCAAATAGTAAAATTATTTAATTTTTTATTTTATTTATAAACCTATACCGGTGGTTATCACAAATTTTTCCACGCATTCTCCTTTTAAAAAATAAACATAACCGCGATCTGCACTAACCCTAATTTTTGGATGTTCCAGAACTCATGTAAAGCTTGTTTTATGCATAAGTCACGCACGTGATCAATAATGGCGACACAAAAGATATTCAACACGTTCGCGAAAGAATTAATACACACGAATTTGATACACAAAAATTATTAACAAAATTTCACACACCCAACGCCACCTATCGTAGAAAGGCAGACTGTACGACTGGTTGCCTACAGTAGCAATATATATATAACAATTAAATATTGGTTCCGTTATATGTTTGAAAATGCATTGGGCAAGGTTCAACATGACCCGCTAATGCACTTCTTCGGAAATGAAAAGAAAATCATCAATAATCGAGATATTCGAATCATAAGTAACCTTTATTGGCTTCAAAAGATTTAGTTGATAAACTAACAAACCAACAGAGCAGGTTACAAGGGCGGATCCACGGGGGGGGGGCATGGGTGACATGCCCCCCCCTGCCCGAGGGGGGGGGGCATGTCACCCATGCCCCCTCCCCTTGGGTCATTTTTTGTAGTGGGGATTTTCTATAAGTTTCATGGTTATATTAAATATGCATGCGGACATACTAGTTCAAGTCTTCTTAGACCTAAAAAAAAAAGACAATGGCCCCCCCCCCTTGGGCAATTCCTGGATCCGCCCTTGGCAGGTTATGGACTTTAACTACCTCGGAGTTACAAATAAGAGAAACCAGATAGCAGACAAAGAAAGCCGCTACAATATGCATATGCCTAAGAGAGTTAATATGGAAGAACAAATTCATGAGAATGGAAATCAAGGTGAGTAGATGCAAAACATGCATCAGGTCCATCCTCACCTATACAGCACCAGCAAAGGCATGCGGATACTGCAATTTCATAGAAAATGTAAAGGACGACCGAGATAAAGGTACTCCGAACCATCAAAGGAGTAACTCAGAGGGATAGAGTGATAGAGTCCAAAGATGTCCACTAGCTGGTCATGTTAAACCTTGTCAAATGCCTATTTGCTATATCGATCGCTACTGTAAGCAACCAGTCGTACAAGACATCAGGGCAACTTTCAAAGTACAAGACACCGTAAGATGAGTTAGGAAATGTCACAGGAAATGAAGAGACCACATGGATAGAATAAGGCAAGACATGTTAGTTAGCAAAACAAGCTAAAACTGGAAAACATACTACGAGAAGACCAGTTGGGAAGCCTCCAAAACGATGGGAAGAGAGTTGGACATTGGCAGAGAAAACAGGACTGAATCCTAAAATAAGAAGAAGGAGACGAAGTATTTATTAAAATGTTTTGCAGTCGTAACATAAAATTAGATTTGTGTTCGAATGTTATGTGCTACGTAGTTTCTACCGTGTTTTACAGTGCAGAAGCCTAGTCACTTAAACAGGTGGACACACTGGAATACTGGCAGTATTCAAACGATGGTGTTATAGGAAAATACTAAAGATATCTTGGATGAACCGTGTCACAAATCTTCAAGTGCATCAAGAGCTTAATAAAGAAGAGTAATAAATTAATACCATCAAAGAACGCAGTACCTGGGTCATGTCATCTGATCATCTATAGGTTGTTGGGGTGATTACGGAAGGTAAGAGAAGTATTGGAAGGATCTTCAGGCTTAGACATTATAAGAGAATGGTTTGGCTTAACATCCAGTCAACTAGTTTAGTTGTTATTAAAATAAAAATTGTTAATTTCTAACGTCCGATAGGAAATGGAACTCTAAAAACAAGAAATCACGCCGGCGTTATGCATAGGCAAATCAGGCGACCCTCTGTAGCGCTTTTTTTTGGAAAATTCAAAACACAAAATCATAATTTCTTCCCGGATGTTCCATTATTTTGACGTTAGCGCAGCCTGTGGCGTCCAAAAGTCTAGCACCTGCGCTAACATTCTTTAAC
>JARJDX010025067.1:0-16770 GCA_030264735.1 Gymnusa sp. GC000175 | reverse complement strand
CTAGTTTACATGTCTGGGCTGTAGAGACGACACAGACACACACACTCACAGGAAGACTACTTCGAAAAAAAATTCTAAATAAGGTAAGTTCAAAACGGATATTTTCGAAAAAATGGAAATTTTTTTCGATTACTATGCTTACATTTACTTCGTATCTTCTTCGTAGTCCAACGTCTTGGCAGACGTGTGGTGACATGATGAAGTTCTCCTCTTTTGCTTTAGTTTAGTCGTCATTTAGGTTGTTAACTACTCTTTTTACGGTGTTGCGCCATCTACTTCGGTTTTGTGTTTTTTATACTGCGGTCTTGAGGTTGGTGTGAAGGTTTTGTATCGGTCCATCGAGGCGGCGCTCTTCCTCTACTTCGCTTGCCATCCGGTTTACCCTGGACGATTAGCTTCTTTATATTGTTTCCTCTTGTAACATGCCCAAAGAATTTTAGGATTTGGCTGTAGACCGTACTAGAGAGTCGTTGTTCAGGCTGTATATCGTTTAGCACTGATATGTTTGTAAGTCAATCCAAGCTATTCTTCTCCAGCACCACATCTCGAAAGCAGCCACTCGGCGCGCGTCTTCTGCTTGCAATGTCCACGTCTCTGCTGTATAAAAAACAGATAACACGAGATTTTGCACGAAGTTTTTTTTTTATGTTTTTGGCTGATCTTCCTAGTCGGACTCGACGGCATCGCATTTATAGACTTAATAAATAGTTGGTCGGAGGCACTGGTCCCCAAAGGGCATCCAAATTTTTGTCTATGCCTCTGCAGTGCCACACTCTGGAAACTGCATCGACCTATAGGTCAAACTAGATAATATTCTTGAAATATTGAAGAGAAGTAGGCACAGTTAAAGCAGCGGTAACGGTTACCATACTACGGTACTAAACGTAAACGAATTTGTTACTGTTCTTCACCTTTACAAAATATTCTTATGGCAGCATAACCCAAAAAAAATGACTCTCAGTTCGGGGCACCTCTTAAATGAGGAGAGGCAAAAAATCCCACAGTCATATACAGAAGATTATGGAAACGTACAAATACATAACAAAAAATGGAAACTAGAAACTTGGAATATTTGCAGCCCATTCACTGATGGGAAACCATTGAACGTCGAAAAGAAAGAGCAAAGACTAAATATCAATATATTAGGCGTCAGTAAAGTAAGATGGTCCAGAACCAGAACAATGAACATGACAAAAGGAACTAAATATTACTCAGGTGGTGATACATCTCAACGAACGTGAGATGCTGTTACGAATATCGACTACTTATCCTTGTGGGGATCATGTAAGGGCGCGTCCCCAGGTGGCAGATTGAGAAAAGCTCGACAAGCTTGCTTGTAGAGTAGGAGTGAAATAAAATAGCTCCCGCGGACCAACAGGACGTCAATAAGCCAGGCTAGCACCCTACTTTGAGACGTATGACTCTTAAATGCTCACAGAACCAATCAAACAGCCTCAGAATAAACGGATAACTAATACGCCGACCAATGCGAGAAAACGAAAGAAGAAAATTGGAGACAGAACATTGGTGGAGTGGCTACATGGAACATCATGTCATGGTAAAAGAGAGATCAGGAAATAATAAATGAGGTAAAGTAAAAGAAAATAGAAATATGCGCCATATCAGAAACTAAGAGAAAAGAGAAAGTACCAATAAGAAATTACATACTTATTTACAGTGGGAAGAAAAAAGGAGAAAGAGCCAAATCAGAAGTGGGACTACTAGTGCATAAAAATCTTGAAGAAAATATTAAATTGGAGAAATACAAAAATGACCGAATACTTTGGGTGGTACTAAATATCTCAGACGGCCCCCTAAATATAATCTGCAGAAGAAGCAGACATATTCTACGAAGATCTGCAGAACATGATCGACGCAATACCAGCAGCAGAAAAAATAATCATACTGCGCGACCTGAACGCAAGAGTGGGCAGAGAAATAATACCAGGCATCACCCAAAGATTCAATAAAGATGTGGCTGATGAAAACGAAGACCGATTAATAACACATAACAGCAAACTCACTCAGAATCAATAACACTTTCTTCGACCACCCAATGAAATATAAATACACATGGAAGAACTCCACAGGCCAGCAATCAGTAATACTAGACGTGCGAGCACTTAATTCAGCAAACATTGGTAGCAACCATAAACTAGTGGTGTGCAAAATAAGACTAAAGGTCCAACACAGTAAGAAGCCAAAACCGGTCCACGTAACAAAGTTTAAGTCGAATCACTTGCTGATAAGAACACAAGAAAACTGTATGAATATACACTAGCCCAGAAGATAACACATACGATCCAATAACACACTTAAATTGAGGAATAGTGGAGAACACTGAAACAAAACATCCTAAAAGCTGCAAATAAAGCTATGGGACGACTAAAAATCAACATCAACCGCAGCCACAAAACTCCATGGTTCACACCGGAAGTCAAAGAACTAGCACAAGTGAAACGGAAAGCATACCTGAACTACCTAAATAATAAATCGGAAGAAACTTGGGCCAGATACGTTGAACAACGCAACGAATCAAACGCAGAGATAAGAAGAATAAAGCAAGGATGTTGGCAAAAGTTCTCAGCCGATATGGAGCATGATCTATATGGCGTACAAGAGAAGATATGGGCAGTACTAAAAAGAAATAAAACTGAAAACAAAGATACTATACAAACAAGCAAAATATTAAGTGAAGAGTGGGTAAAATACTTTACAGACCTGTACAAAGAAAAAACAAACATGTGCCAGAACAGAGGGCAATTGAGAAGAACATAGTAGAAATAAAAAAAAGAAGGTGGAAGATATTATAAAAAACCTAAAAAACAGGATAACACCGGGACCTGATGAAATCACAAATGAGATGCTAAAATATGGAGGGAAAACATTGATGAAACAACTGACACAGCTCTACCAAAATATAATTTTGAATGACAAAATACCGAGCTGCTGGAAAACCAGCATAACTGCACCCATTTTTAAGAAAAGAGAGAAGAAAAATCTTGAAAACAACCGTGGAATAACCCTCTTAAACACCACACTAAAAGCTTTTACGTCTCTGCTACTAAGAATGATAAGCAGGGAAATACCACTGCGAGACGAACAGCAGGGCTTCAGAAAAACAGATCTACGATTGACGCAATATTTATAGTCAAACAAATAACAGAGAAAGTATATGAATTTAACAAACCTGTCTATATTATGCTTTATAGACATGACAAAAGCATTCGACCGTCTACGACTAAAAGACATAGTGGAAATACTATCAGAAAAAGAAGTAACAAACTAATAGAAGCAGTAGCGGAAATTAACCAACATGGAAACACACGAATAAAGGTGAACAATACCCTGAGCGAACAAGTCGAACTAGGTAGCGGAATATGACAAGGTGACTCACTAAGTCCTTTTCTATTTAATTTAATTATGAGCAAAATCATATGTGGACATCCAATCGGAAGAGACGCCATGATTGGAACAAACAGGCTGTAAGCCTATTCCAAGAAAGAATAAGAAGAAGACCGATTATTGAATATTATTTCGATCTAGGCTCCAACTAACGACAAACCCGATAAGGATATGGAAACGTTTTATAACAACATGATAACAAAATCTAATGATGGCCAACTTTAGAGTCGATTTTTATTATTTTTAACTTAAAATGACTCGTCAACTCCAATAGGCACCGCACGCCACCACTTACTAGCTTCGAGAGAAACTAAAAGCTCTCCGAGTGTCGGACCTTTTAGATTTGCGAACGTATTTAGGAGGTTTTGTACATTTTTTATTTTTTCTTTTAAACTGTTTATTTACATTAATCTAAAACAGTGGAAAATGTGCATATTTTTTTATTTAATGAGTTTATTTATAAAAGTTTTGTAAATTTACAAGTTAACTTTATTCTATATCTAAAAACTTACCCTTGAAGTGAAGTTTATTCATATTATTTGCTAACTTTATTAGTTATTTATGATATAAGTGTTAAAAGTAGGATTTTATTATCTGAATGGGGAGCGTAGCGAGTGGAGCAATTCAACTAACAAAATAAAAACTTTTTAATACATATATTATATTGTTTTTTTTGTAAACACTATTATAATCATAATAAAGTTATAAAAAACTTGCAATAAAAATGGGTCAATCCGTGAAAGTTAAGGAATAAGTAAATCTAGTTAACGTTTTGTTTGACAGATGCCAAATAATAAAATATGAAATATGAAGATATTGAAATTGTAAGTAATTAATTTATTATGTTTGTAAAACGTTATTTTGACACCTTTCACTTTTAATACTTATGTTATAAATTGTTACCTTTAACACTAGTGTTAAAAATGATTAATTTTTAGCACTTTTTTTTTATAACATTACATTTTTAATTATAATATGCGGTGTTAAAAATTTAATTTTTAATAGTGTTTGTTTGTAGAAAATTTTTTTAATAAATAAAATGTAAAATCACATTGCGAATATGTATTTGGGGAATGTTTATCCGTACAGCTTTATTTTATATTATAAAAATATTTTTTTAATAAAACTGTAATGTGCATAATTTATACTTCACCACGAGGTATAAAATTAAATAAAGGAAATCACGTATTAGAAAAACATGAAGTAACTTCAGGTTAAGCAAAATTTTCCAATTATAGTTTGGATCGAGCGTGCTATAAATAAAAAATTGGATGCTTCTTTTTATTAATTATGATAATTACTTTAAATGTATGAAAAAGAGACAATTCTGTAATAGGTAATACTTATTCGATCAATTTAATCAATCTTTCATGTTAAACACAAAACTGGTCTGTTTACTTGAGAATGTATGACCTAAGAAAACACTCAATAATCAGGTTTTAATTAATAGAATCTTGAAGCCAAATAAGAGTAGTACAACTGGAACTACATCTCGTTAGACTAAGAAGAGCGAAAAAAGTCGGACAGGTAAATTTGTTGTAGATTTTCTTATTCGCGTTCGAATATTGTAAGTTTTATGTAAGTTTTTGTTGGATAAATTTCTGCAATTTAATAGAAAACGGTTTGAAAAATAGATACAATTTCACGGAAGCACGTAATTCAACATTCGATATTATATCATTCGCCATCAATAATAAAATATCGTTAGAAATCCATCTCGATCAGCATCCAATCGAAACAAATACTCGGACTACAGGTAAAAATAATCTAGATCAGGTTCTATCTCTCGATCATATTCAGGTTTCTGACCAGTTGTAACCGCGATGACCACAATCCATCCCAAACCGAACTCATACACAAGACTGGACGCCAACAAAACTTTTCCATTCAAGCGAATAGAGATGGAAATATATTAAATGAGTATATCGTTTGAGTCACCGGATTTCATCCAGTTTTGTTGGTAGCGACAGGATTTTTAGTATCGTTACTCGAAATTATTTCTTATACTTGACTTATTTAATAGATTATATTACAGGCAGTCGTTTTACGAATTTATCTGCGAGAGAGATTATTTCATGAGATAAATATTTTATCTCGAATTGACAGCAATTAGATCAAGTTGTATTACCTTAAGTGCATGACATAATATAAAACGTTGACGTTTTTATGAAGATTTTCCTTACAAAAATATAATATTAAGCTCTACACGTTTATTGCTTTAAATAATTTTATGTGTACTGATAATTTGCTTAATTGCCATGTTAATATGAGTAATAACATTTTTATTTAAGTGATTAATTTTCTTGGAAAGTATGCGTCTGGTGACAACGTCATAAAAATATATTTCTGTAGGGCAGACGAAATCTGATTTGCATAACGAACAAAATGCACGATTGAAAATTGCATTTTATACAACTTCATGTAATATTTTTTAATGAATTTATTACCAATAAAATAATTTATATGCCAAAGTGCACGCACATCTGTGGGATTATTGAACTTTAAATTGTCAAAATTATTTGTTCACTCGTTAATCGAACACAACACATTCTATTGCTACTACAAAATAATATAAATTGAGTTTACAACATCAAATGGTAAAAATGTTTAAAATATGCACATCAAATGCATCATAAATTTTTTTATCAACGAGTAATTCAATTATTTTTTATTACATAAAATGCAATTACAAATATTCAATCAAATATTTTTGTAAAGATTTTATTTTTCCAATTATAATTCTCAAAATACCACAAAAAATATAAAAAATATATAATTAGCTTTTAAATATACAGTGTCCGTCTAAAATCTATTTCCTCTTAATTAAGGTAAAGTTGCTTTTTAAAACTCCAAAGTTGGTAATTAACTCACAAAAGCATTACACTGTATTCAGGGGCAGATTTAAAGGCGCGCGCAGGAGGATGGTGAAAGGGTCCCGGATAGATAAATTCCAAATAAGCAAGGGTCATAAAAAGCGGGAAGAAAAAATTCTTTACTGGCTTAGAACTAAACAGAGAATAATAGCTAAAAGTGCAGTTAACTAAGCCAAACAACAATCTTGGGAAGAATTTGGATACAAAATGGAAGATAAAGGTCAAGCAAACGCAAAACTGATATACCAAACATTTAAAAACTTGTGAGAGAAAAATAACACCACACCCTTGAAGATAGAAGACCCAAAAGGAAACATTATATTTTAATAAAAAAAAAGCAACAAAATGATGGCAGCAATACTTTGCGAATATATTAAATAGAAAAATAGAGACAACACAACCAATCATTGAATTTCAGCCAAAAGTAACTGGGATCTTCCAATTTTTGTTAAAAGTCTAAATATGATTTTTCAGACCGATCATTTTAGCTATTATATACTTCGTAAATGAAAGTAAAATGGAAATATTGTTCTTGCAGTGTTGTGAAATTGTTTGCTACAATGATCAATGCTGTCAATAAATCGAAAGATGGCCACCTATTAATAGCTATAGATATATTCACTTTTCTTAAGGATTTCATAAGTGAAAATATTTTTGGGGCGGCTGGTTCTAAGCGCTACAGCAAGGATGAGCAACCTGCTCTCCTCCGTCTCATTTTGTACGGCTTTCCTGGTTGTCAATCATTAAAATTTGCCACTCGTTAATTTGGGACACCACTATTTTTTTCATAAATTTTCTACTCTTGTAGAAACTCTAACTAATATAGGAAAATCTTTGCGTTAGAGAGATGAACATATAGAGTTGAAACTTTGGTAATTGATATGGGGCTCCAGAATTTTTGCGCTTACGGCCTCGCCGACCATAAATACGCCACTGCATTCATTCTTAATGTTAATAGAATCAATTTAAAATATGAAAGTAAAACTGACTACACGAAGCACTAAAAAGAAACCAAAGAAATATTATCAGGCTCTAGAACTAAAGAGTCAAGACCTATTGTTTTTTTTTTAATTTTTGCAAAGTTTACGTACAAGGAATAGAATTTCTGACTTTGATCAGAAAACTGTAATGACCTATTACTAACTCCAGGGGTCAACTTTTACATTTTTTAATTTAAAATATTTATCTTCTTCTTTTGTAAGTGCCTATCCTCTGTGGATATTGACTATCATATTGGCCCATATTACTCTATTCACTTCTGACCTGAATAAGACTGTTGATATCATTCCAGTCCATATACGCAGGTTTCGTAGCCATGATATTCTGCGGTGACCAAATCATCTTCATCCTTTTATCTTTCCCTACAAAATTAGTTAAAGAGGATGGGATTTGTTCAAACTGTCCCATTTTCCTGCGCTTGGCAGTAGTTCTAGTCTTTTCACGGCGCCTTGCAGTACCGTTTCGTTATGGACGTAATGGATCCATGAGACCATTAGCATGCGTCGATATCATAACATTTCCAATGCATCAATGCGTTTGTAGGAAGCTTCAGTAATGGTCCTTGCCTCCGCTCCATACAAGAGAACTGACAGTATGTAGCACCTTAAAACTTACATAGAATGTTTCTTATCTTGTTGAATGCACCTCTAGTCTTTTCTCGAGAATGATACTATTCTTAATTAAAGCAGAACCCACACGATCAGTAATACTGTCATTCCAAATACTGTCAGTATTAGCTTCAATATCCTTCAATATTTTTTGACCCTAGACGATCATTCTAAATCGTCAGTATTGTCCTGGCAGTTTACCAGTCCACATCAAAATGGGTATTCTAAAGCAAAAGGCGTTGTCGCTACAATTTTAGCTTTTGTTACAAAACGGAGCAATCATAACAAGTAGTCAGGGTTTCGGAGTTTTTTAAAATCTGCAAAGCATAAAATGTCCTTGAAGTTGGTACATACACTTCATCAGCACTAGCTCCTGATAACTTGGAATATTTTTTTAGTTCTTTTCGGAAGTTGGTTATTTTTTTACATCACCACGCTTATCTTTTTTGTTTATTTATTTGTAAATAACAACTAGCTTCTCCAGGGTGTAATTTTTTTTTTGTTTTGTTTATGAAGGTTGTACTAAGAAGCGTTTAGTGTAAATCAATAAACTATTCCATTAACCCGTTTTAAAGTAATAACTCATCCTTATCTTCAACCAATTCAGGTTTAAGTAATTCGTCATCCAATTTTTAAACCGCAGATATTATTTGTTTGTGTTTACTACACTAGGCTATAATATTACAACAAGAAAATCGCAAAATACTGAGGTATTGACGTTCAAACCCCCTACCCGATTAGTAATAGTGTCAGTATCCACATGATGCAACTATTCCAAATATCTAGATATTTGTCAGTATTTTAATTTGCAAATCAGTATTACTGATCGTGTAGGGGGCCCTTTAGGGTAAATCCCAAGTAATAAATAATTCCAACGTTAGGTACAGATGTATTGTTGGCGGTAAACTAAAGATTATCGATGTAGTTTTTGCTGATGATTAGGATTAGCCTTTGCTTATAGTTCAGCTTCATACCATATTGTTCACTTGCCGATGTTATGCAGAAGTCCTTTAGCTATAAGAACAGTCTCATCTGCAAATTATTATTATTATTATTATAAAACATTCCTCTACGACGTAGAGAAAGGCTTATCTTAATCATCAGTAAAAACTACATCGATAATCTTCAGTTTACCGCCAACAATACATCTGTACCTATCGTTAGGATAATTTATTACTTGGGATGTACTTGGGGGAAGATTAAAATCTACGTTATCAAGTGTCTGTATTATGTGTTCTGATTAAGTGGTAAATACTATCGGTAATAGTACACAGCTCTGGCGGCATCCTCTCTTTATTCTAAACTCCTTTAATATTTGATTTTCTACTCAAACCATGGATTTTTGTTGGAGGTATATCTATGATAATATAGCTTTATCTCTATCGTCGACCCATCTTTCCTGTAGGACTAAAATGAGATTTCTATGTTGGACCTTATCGAATGCTTTTTCGAAGACGATAAAGTATGTAAAGACGTTTGCATTTGTGTCTCGTGCTCGTTAAATAAGGTCTTGAGTGGAGAGTAACGTATCTCTAGTGCCTAATCCTTTCCTGAAACTAAATTGTGTGTTACTGATAGCTTCTTCGTCACCCAAGCTACATTGTTGTCTAGATCTCCAAAGAGCTCCTTCATATATTTTTTCCATCTTGCAAGATTTTTATTAATTTCCATGATGATGTGATTTTCTGAATCCAAGATTACCTTGCCGTTTTTTTTTATATTACTACCTGTTGTTTCCTTTTTTTTCTAATAAAGATTAAAGCTAACGTGTCTTGCTTGTGGTAATTTGATTTCATTACATTTCCTAGTAGCCATTGTTCTTTACCCTCCTTAATTGTTTTAAGTTTTTTTTGCCTTTTTTCATCCATAATATTTAGTATGATATCATTTTTTCCTGATTTATTCTACCTAATCCAGCTTCAGTTATTTTTTCGTGATAGAAACCATAGATGTTTTTATTTTACTGGACATTTCTTTTATTTTTGTTTCTGAATTGGTATTTTCAGAGGTGATACTGAGAATGTTGTTTATCCTATCTTCTGTTTTCTGTCGTTCTGCCGAGTTGCGGGTCAACACTTTTTGGGCGTTTATTTTTCATTATTTGCTTCTAATGTAGCTTAGTGCAAGCCAATAAAAGGTTGTGGTGAAATGGTATGTCGGTGTCTGGGGACTATTACATAGTCAAATTGATTCCTCATGTGGTTATCGGCTGGAGATCTCCATGAATTTAATCTTCTTGAGAGTAGTTTAAAATAGGTGTTCATATTTTTAAATTCTTTTTCCGAAACCGCCCGGTACATTTCCTACTTTTCGATATCTATACCCGGTTCTATAAAGGAAGGCTAACTAAATAAAACAATTGTTAAATTAATTTAACTTTCTGATTTTTCTTCTATAAAGAAAGGTTAAAATAACCAACGTAATAAATATTATAATTAAAGATTTGATACTTGGTTATTTCAACTTTTATTATTAAAACAAAAATCGGCCAGTTAACTTAATTTAATTGCTTAACATTATTTTCTATTGTCATGAACTCTTGATATATTATTTTATTTTCTATTTCTCTTTAATTTTATTATTGTACTTCTTTATAGTCACATTAAAAGTGTAAAACACAACTTTTCAATTTTCATAATAAATATTTTAACGAGGTGTAATTATTAATTTGCTTACCTTAACAGTTTTATTAGTAAAATATCCTGCTTTGTGTAATTTATATAGATACATTATTAAATACTTATAGATTTCAGAGGTCGTCTTTAATAACAATGATAAATATTTATACTTAAAGCAAACATGCGTTCATAATACAATAATTTCACGACATCCTTGTATTTGTTGGCAATAAAATATACATTATTGTGTAGATAAAATGCTTGACACATGTTCATCAGAATATTATACTCATTATATATTATTATTATTATTATTATTATTATTATTATCATTATAAGTATTAGTATCTAATTGGCCTTTGTTGAGGTATTTACAATCTATAGTGACACAATGTGTCCATATGAAATAAATCAGATAATCATAGTACCTTTCACGATATAAAAAACTGAGTTGCAACAATGTCGTGGATAAGTTTTACTACAACAAAATCAGCTGATCACTAAGCCTCCCTTGATAAATAAAATAAATGAAAAATAAAAAAGCCCACCATCTGAGTTAAGACAACTAGGAATTATTAGGGCATTTACTTCACATCCAATTTAATAGTTTAGTAGTCTAGTGGTACTCACTTCCACTTTTTATTTTTTAAGCTCTACGCATTCCTTTCTGGTAAGTAGTATATTTTATAATAAAAAATTTAATGAAATTTAGATATATCAAATGGGTTAAATAGGAAGGAAATGGCCCCGTTTCGGGAGGGGGGGTTGCGCTCCTTCGACTAAGGTTGCGATGGAACAAAGAACCGACCCAGACGTGCTAATATTCACCGTACGAAGATAGGTTAAAATATAATGAACCTAGCTCTTAACGTTAGAACAATGCTCCACGATTCGAAATTATGTGATTTAGAAAATGAAGCGAAAAACATCAAATGAGATATCTTAGGCTTAACGAAGGCAAGGCGTGCTTAATACCACTATCTAAAAAAAATTTCTATTACAAAAGGTTTATTACATTAAAATTTCGGAAGGAGTTGCTTATACAACTCTAAAACGTTTCAATAGCAAAATAAAGGTAATTAATTCAGGTTTAGCCCCAACTTATACAGGAAAACCAGGACGAAGATGTGGAATTATTGTATAAGAATATTATAAAGACCATCAACGATAATATATGCACAAATGACATAGATATGAATTTGACGCCATATCAAGAGGTAAAAAAGATAATACAAAATTTTGGATTAAGGTAAAGAACCATAGGGGTAACATGTTACTTCAATTTATGGTAAACCAACAACTCTATGCTATAAACTAATTCTTCTAACCACAAAGAAGACGGAAGAACAAGAAACCAGATAGACTTTATACTATTGCGCGTTAAATCCATAACATAAGATGTTAAAACTCTTAAATTATTTAACATAACTACCAGAACCAATGTGGCGGATAACACCAAACCAGGAAAGGTAAAGTTTCTAAAAAAAAGGGGTTTGGGTAAACCTACTAGCGTAAATCTTTTAAAATAACATTCCTTACAATACCATGATGAAATTCGGCTAGCCCTAAATATGACAAAGCAAACAAATTCGGAAGATTCGAACAATGACATAAATCTAATAAAGTATACCTTAATCGCTGCAATCGTTGAAGCTGCGTTGAAGAAACAAAATAAAGTTGACCAGAACCTATCGAATAAAACAAAAATAATAAAAACATTAAATATGTACGAAAGCCTCCTGGACATCAACAATATGCTTAAAAGATGAATGTAGAGTTGAAAAAGACGAAAGCAGAAACTAATTCACATTTTAGAAAGCTTATATAGAAATCTGTATGATTTTAAAATAGATAAGCAAGTGCAATACTAAGTTAATTGCTAAGTTGTTCTGAACGTAAATTTTAAGGATATCCCAGTCATGAGAATGAAAAAATCTACTTCGCCCTTAAGACAATAAAAAAATATAGCAGCGAGGGAAAACAACAAAATAATCAAAATGATAAAAAAAGCAACGGATATCATTCTACCAAACTTGGCGACAATATAAAGTAGAATCATAGAGAATAAAAAAGGCCATACCCTTAATGACTAGAGGCGCTTCGTTGTTTGTATATGAGATAAAACAGATCCATTACAAATATATAAATTCGTGTCTAAAGTCATAACTTATTGATTAATGAATCAACTTGATGATCACCAATTCGTTAATCAAGCAAGATTTTGGAAAGGTTTTGAATTTTGTGATCGCCTAATTACAAAAAAGACCATTCTTCAGAAAAAAGTTTTATAATTACTTGAACATAAACATTTCTGTATACAATAATATAAATAAATAGACTACTCTAAGGACTTTGAACACTGAGCTATACAAAAAAAGCTACATAACGCAGCACGCGAAGACTATAGATATGCAAACTTATATCTATAACAAAGCTGAATCTTTATTAAGGTAGTACGATAATTCGACCCTCCAAGCAATCAGAGAAGTAAACCGTCAAGAAGATAAAACTTCACCAAAAGTTTTTACGTTAGCTCTTGAACCTAACCTCACCTAACAGTATTAGGAGTACAAGAAAGTTTTCGGGTAGATCTGTAAGTAAAGAGTCTGGAGAAAAGGGGTAAATGTCAAATATCTTGACAAAGTACATTGCTCGCTGTTTATCGAATAAAAATAACTCTAACCGCTATATTGGACACCCCGTGACTTTTTACATACTTATCATTTTAAAAAGTGGACGGTGATTGTTTAGAGAATCCTTAATGTATATATTAATAAAAAACTGAACCCAAGGTCCAAGAATTAAATCAAGGACTCTTAACTAAAAACCCTAATGTACGATTAGCCAGTGTTCTTTCATATTCGCACAAGAAGAAAAACTCTGCATGAACTTATTTTTAGTTTTTACCCTTGAGAATGTTACATTGTCTTGGGATTATTCGTATCATACTTAATAAAGAATTTTTTTTTAATTCTTTTAGATTAAGATTACCCAGGTATGTCTTTTGTATTAGATATAATTAAATCCACTTTAACAAAATTACAGAATTCTGTATTAGAATAAAAATGAAAGGTTTTATAGTTACAATGAAATATTACAAAAAGAAGTATTATTTTTTTATGAAAAATATTTATAAATTATTTTTGTTATATTCGGCAAATTATTCAACGTGTATCGTCCGCCATAGAGCTTTACATCTAAATTATTAAATTTATTCTGCATTTAAAATATTTCCAAATAGGGGCTAAAAAGGATTTTCACATTGATGAATTATACTTGAATTTATATAAATAGGTCGTTGCTGATATACATATTTCGATTTACGCGATTTTTAGGGATTTTTTTTATTGTAAACGTGAAGCGTTTTGAAATTGGTCGGATTTTGGTCTTTGCGTACGGTAGGCAGGTTATGAAAAGGATTATATTCGCATCATATTTTTGAAATCATTTTTAGGGCCGGGCAAAGATTATTATGTTATCGATTCTGTTTCGGATGTTACATATAATGATTATTATAATAGTAACAAACAAATTACAACTGTCAATAAGTCTTATATTAAACATTTAACATTCTTGGGAATGTTTTTTTAATTTTTTAACCAACACTCTGCAGTTTTTTTTAATAAAGAAAGTATATTAAAATTTCTAATAAAATTATAACAATTAAATAAATTTTTATAATTATTAGAAATATCTCCTTACATTCCAAGAGATTCGAAGCCTTGTTCTCCACTTATAATGTGCTTTGACTTGGGTATAAATAAAAAAATGTAGGATAACGGCAAATAGCTGCATCTATTATATTGTTTAAAAATTTCTGCAAGTAATTTTAATAAAGTTTGACTTTAATGAATATAAAATATTTTATAAAATCAATGGAAATTAAAAACTCATTGAGTCGAAAACTTAGAGGGTAGAATTGTTTCTTTCTTATTAGTTAAAGTACCCCTTACCTCCACGTGGTAGAATAGACCGAATCGCTACCGGGACCAATTTTTGGTCAACGTTATAGGGATGCGGAAGATAACGAAAACCACTGCACCAAGGACCCAATCTTAGAATATCCCTAATAACAAAGATTATGGACATTTTCAAAATAAATTGATCTAGAGGTACAAGCTCCTAAATCGCACCTCCGGGAGTGGCGCTTTTGAACAACGACAAGAGGAGAAACTTAGCAAAAACAACATCTAAAATAACCTAGAAAAGCATAACCATCGGTGCATGCAAGATCAGAACAATGGCCTAATCGGACAAAATACAGAATGCCATCCAAGAAATGAACAAATTCCGGGTAGACATATTGGGGGTCAGCGAAATACGATGGTGTGGCACAGGATGCTATACGATTGAAGACTATAAAATCTACCACTATGAAAATGCTAGTGACCAACACGTAAGTGAAGTGACCCAAGTGCCAAAATTGGGAGAGGAAAAAATGGAGAATTCGTAATCAACTGGGGTCTGGAAACATGAAACAAAAGAGGCGATAGACTACAGTTGTTTAAAGAAGAATATCTGTAACTCCTCTTTCAAACTTCTAGCTCGGCGATTATACACATCGCCACAAAACCCAGGTAGAAATATCATCAGAAACAAAATTTACTTTGTAGTTATTAAAAAACAATAAGCAACAGCTGCTAAAAAATTAAGACTTGCCCGTGTGCTGACATAATATTAGCTTACTGTCCGTTAATTGAAAGATTTAGAATCAAGCATAAGAAAGTAAAGAAATGAAAAAGCTGAATAATAGGAGTTTACAATAACAAAAAACGAGAAAAAGAGTGGGAAAAATAAGAACAGGAAAACAAGAGCCAAAATACTTAGATAATATGTAAAGTATATGCTTCCTAAGAAAAATACTGTAATGCCTACCACACCATCAGCTTGCTAGGTCATCTGTTAAAACTATTCCTAAACATAACACATTAGAGAATAAGCAATGTATGAGAATAAGAGATAAGCCGCACATAATTCGGATTTAAGAATGCGCTAGGCACGAGGGAAGCCATATTCTTAATCCAAGTATGCAGGGATGTCAATTGCGATGTCCACATATTTTTATCGATCACCAAAGAGCTTTCGACAATGTACAGCACATAAACTTATCGAGATATTAACTAAAATGGGGTTTGAAAACCGTAATCTAAAAATTATGAGTAACCTATGCTGGAATCAAACCTACGCCTACGTACGCATTCAAGGAGAATACTCAGAGACGATCGAAATTAAAAATGTTGCCCACCAAGGGTGTGTGTTATCGCCAACATTATTTAATGTATAATTAAGACAAATTATTCAAAAAGCGCTGGAATACACGGAATTAAGATCAACGGTGAGATCATTAATAACATAAGATTCGCAGACAATACGGGTGTATTCGCATTAAATATAAAAAAAAACAAAGTAGATGATGATCTCAAAAGAGCATAACAACTATGGTAAACAACAAAATAATAGAGAGAGTATAAACATAGACATACCTAGGCACAACAATTAATGAAAAGTTTGACCACCTATTAGAGATCAATAGCCGATTAGAAAAATCCAGAGCCGCATTTATAAAGATATCAAATTTATTTAAGACACATGACGTACCTGCACCGACGAATATTAGGTTAATGAAGTGCTACATATGCCCAATCTTATTATGCGGGGTCGAATTCTGAACTGTAATAAAAACAACGTGGCGAAAACTTAAATACTATGAATTATGGTTATATTGCCGAATTTTGAAAATACCCTGAATAGATCACGTCACCATCAAGATTTTTTCAACAGAATCGGCAAAGAAAAAAAGTTAATGATTACGGTAAAAACAAGGTTAGAATATCTGAGACATAATGGGGAATTATGGTTATACCGCCGAATTCTGAAAACAGTCGCTTAATGCGACTAAAGCACATTTAATTTTATGCATCGAACATTAAAAATGTTAAAAATAACTGGGTTATGGGTATGTCGTGGTTCGGGTTTTGGTATTCACCCTGTATAATAAGAAAATTAAAAAAATAAATTTTTATTTTTTGAATTTTTAAAAACTATTTCGTTTAAAAACACTTTTTAATTCGATAAGAAATTTATATTTTCATTTTAAATAAAAAAATAGTACCTCAACAAATGTTTAAAAACGTTCAGTAAGCTGTAGTTTTCTAGACCAAATGTAAATGCCGGTGCAAGTGATAAATGTGAAATTTAGTGGTTATATCTTCAATACTTTTTAAGCAACCTTGGTAACAAAAAAGTGGTACAAACAATGATTATTTT
>JARJDX010025053.1:0-16655 GCA_030264735.1 Gymnusa sp. GC000175 | reverse complement strand
CAGACCGAGAAATGGCATTAACACATCGTAATGTAGATTAAATTGCCAATCGATTGATGTAAATAGTTTTTAGAATAAGTGTGAAATTGTTGCCTTTTGTAAAATTTGAAGTAAGGCGTATTATTATTCTAAATATATTTATTACACTAATACTAAAAGGGATTTTAAAACTTTGCTCGGTGAAATCGATAGTGCGTTAATAGTGTATTATGACGATATTTTAATTTTTGCCGTAGCTTTAACGGTTTAAAAGATATAAGCAAATATATTTTTTATTTGCCTAGCCTCCTTACAGGGTACGTGGTGCTGGAACAACTTCCCGGCGGTTTTCCTTAAATATTTTTTATATTTCTTTTTTCCACTGTTTTCATTATTTGCGTGGTTTTAAAAGGTTATGATCTGCTGCATATGTCATAACTAGTACTACCACTTCTTTGTAGATTTTTTCAGCTCGTGACTTGCATCGATGTATATTATCTAATATTTGTTTTTTTAGCATAAATTGTTTTTTGCTGATATTACGCTTTTCGTTGTATAAAGCGTTCTGAATGCTTTGAGGTAGTCCAAAATCACGAAGGATATCCGTTTTTACGGTTTTAATTACTAGAAACTTTGTAAATTCAATTATCTTTGCAACATTTATACTTATTTTAATGAGGATTGGCGATAATTCAAAAAATTAATGCAACTCGAAGGTCTGTTCAGCTAAAGAAAGCTATACATCACAATAACATGTGTTTTTTGCAATGTTATTAACATATAAAATATAGGCATAAAAAATGTTAATAACTTTTGTTGTTAACATTTATTAAAAACATTTGTATAGGAGAAACCTGATTCTGTCGAAGCAATATAAAAAAAAAGACCAAAAATTAGTTTGCGTGGGTTTTGTGTTTTCCTAATGGCTTTATTGGTGATTAATATCCTAATATTAAAATAATTATTCACAAGCGCATTTCTGACTTGATTTAGTTCTAAAGACAAGACTTTCTTTCGTCACATTGAGTGGGCTCTACAAACAACATTTATGATTAATCATTTCTGTACACAATGATGGTGTGATAATGTGAATTACCATTTAGGTGCCAATCTTGATGCAAAAATGTGGAATAAAACTTTTTATATCACTTAGTTAAATTTATGTCTCCAATAAAATTTCGCAATTGACATTTTACTTTGATAATTATTTACAATCTAAATGGTCATTGGTGTTAGGAGATAAGCCTTAGATACTGGACAATAAATAATGAAACCTTGTAAAAGCATGCGTTGAAGGGGGTTCAAGAATAAAAAGGCGCCCTCGCCATTATCCGTTTGTATTCGACTCCTAACTATCTTGAGTAATTTGAATAAGCAAAAGGTAGAGGGCGTTATCGTAATATATCACATTAACTTTGCATATTTACGGTCATAATTGAATATAAGTAGGAAGTTATGAATATAAAAGGGTTGCTTTTCGTAGACGAATGCGGTGTAAGTTTGAGCGGAACTTAATTACAAGAATCGCTCTGGTCCCTCGCGAGTAACAGCTGTGAATATTTAATTGTCTAAGTTCGTCTAACTCGTTACAAGTATCTGTTCTCGCTGCCAAGTTGCAAAGGTATTATTTAATTACGCGAACATGGTGGAGTTGGATTAATAACAATATTTTGCAAAGATAATTGCGTCTTGAGATAATCTTGTTTCGATTTTTTTTTTCAGTAATGTATGCGTGGAATCTCGCTCTGTTACTGGTGGCCAATTAAAAAGCTCCGCCGAATTTATGGAATTGTTGATAAAAAATAATTTAAATTAATTATATAAAGTTGCAATTTCGTTAAACGAAGTTCGCGTTGCTTGATATAAAATAGATTAAAGTAGTTTCAGTAAAGGTCCCTTGTTCTCAGTTCCACCACTCGTCGAATGAAGTTTCATTTAATTTTCTCCTTTTATCTCGAGACTTTATAGTTATAGAAAAACTTTCCGTGCCTTTCATTTACTCTCTTAATGATTAAATTGGTGCACCATTAATATTTCTAGGAAAATGTAATTTTGCTCTACGTTGGAGTTTAGAGGAACAAAAAAAATAAATTCAGAATTTAATTTGCAATGGGGTCTGTGCATTGTGACATTCGGGGGTTTGAACACACCTACTTTAATTAAGAACTTACCGAAGCTGTACAGACGGCACTAAAACTTCAAAAATGGCCCTGCCTGAACGCGAACTGCACTTTCAAACTTCCAGAAAATCCGCCCATAAACATCGCGCTCCTTCTTTTATTCATTTTTTAATCAAGAAAAACTTAAATTGCGCGCCCGACTTGTTCTAATAATAAGAATATAATCAAGACATATAGATTATCAATTTTATAGTTGCCATAAGAAAGTTAATTGAAGGTAAAAAGTATGCATGTTCGAAAGATATATAAAGGATCGTTAAGATGCGGATTTAATTATTCCACAAACCTGCTTTCGATTTTTTTTTGCTTTTTTTCAACAACATTTTGCCAATGAAAATTGCAAGGAATTCAACGTGCTGCTTATCGGATTGTCTACAAAAAAATATCATTTTAGAAGTGATATATGGGTGGAATGGGGATTGTTCACATATTTTTCGGGGGTTGGAAAATTAAACCATTTATCGTTCTGACATTTTTCGCAGCCGGTGTAAGCGTAGTTTGCATATTGGCCGTCGTAGCGCTGGGGCCTTATTATCCTCCGCTTCTTATCTTTTACTTGTAGAACCACTCGCGTTCATACGAGTCTGCTGCATGGGCGTAGTCTCGAAATTTATTACAGAAGGGGCTATATTATCTTTAAAATATGCACGGAGATGAGATTTTCTGTAGTTTATAAATGAATTTCTGAATATTCCCTCTACCTACATATTTTTATCTCGCATATTAAGTTATATAAAGGATGTAAATGTATTCTCGCAAAGATACGCGCAACACCGTATTATCTTTCACATATTTTTTCATTAACTTTTATACAAGAATAAACAACGCCCAAAGTCAATTATTTTTACCAACCACTTTATATAAATTCATAAAAATTATAATAAACATTTAAAAGATTGGACACGTGCATGTTTATTTTCTCCAAGTACTATAATTTCAAAATATTCGGTTCACAACTTCAACTGGACCATGGGGAAATAAGCCCTCTCAAGCGCGCTTGAGAATGTTAAAAGATGCAAAATAATGTAAATAGAAAGAGAGTGAGGAATCTGCATACTTTAAAATGCATGAATTTTGATCCCCTATAACCCGAACAACATTTGTCAAATTTAATTTAAAAAATAAATTCATTTGTATTAATTTATTTTGGGGTGGGTCACGGAGGTACGTGTCTGTGTTAAGAGTGGAACGTGCACGTATAATAAGTGCATCGATAAAAGCAAAAACAAAAGTAATCCCAGATCGGTTTTCGAGAAACTAGGAAAGTTCAGATGCTATCTACACTCTGCACTAAAGTGTTGTTTATCCTTCTCCGTTCATGGAATGGCTGAACCTGCTCCCGCATCAGAATTCCTTATCACCTCCGGGGCCATATTCCGTCTGGCGTTGCGATTTTCCACCAGGCGGAAATATGATAACGCGAACGCATCGGTGGAAAATATTTGCACAAACAAAAAAAAACATTATTATTCAAATTTGTTTATTTTCTCAACCCTTTTCAACATGAATCTTTCATATCGCAATCATCCCCTGATCTGATGTACTTTTTTTGGGGGAAAAAGAACCCTTCCATGTAATTAATTGCCGCTGGGGGGATATATAAACGAGATACCTGGCAAGACGATCTTCTGACCCTCCAATTAACAACCTTTGTGCCCCTTGTGGCCAGACTACTAGATTAACTTTATTTGACTTCGTCTTGATTACTTTCTATCAACACAAATCAGGATGGCTCATGTATAAATTTTGAAAGTGACAATTTAATTAAAAAAACTTCCACGAAATTTGTAAACGTTATTTAATAAGGTGAAATAAGTTAAAATAAAAAAAAATGTCACCCATGCTTTATTTTTCAATTTAAATAATTAGGAAACGTTGAGTAAACGATTTTTAGAAAATGGATTTTATTGTAAACTTGCACTTAAATTTAGAAGGTAGATGGAGAGGCTCAATCAATCGACTTTTCTAGGATTGACTTGTACTAGGGAGTAATTCCATATTTTTATATGTAACTATTGCTATTCACCACAGAGATGGATCTTTAACAGAGTACAATTCTTAAAATTGGGTTCAAGACCAACCTTTTACGTTTTGCTCCGTTCATCGAAGTTATTTTAACTTTTATTTTGTTATTAAGTAATTTTATTTTATTAGTCTCAGTGTTTTATAATACGGAAACAGATAAAAAAATAAGTCCAAATCATTACCCTGTGTGACATCAAATTTTATGGAAGATAATTAACTAATCGCGTTGTTTCACTTTATTTGAAATAGTTTGTCCCTAAAGTAAAGTTTAATTCTTTGGTAACAAGTATCATGGTAAAGAATGCAATGCAAAGACGTTAAAACAAAACAATTAACTTGAGATGAATATGTATGCAACGTTTGTCAGTCAAGATAGTCCATGACCATTATAGAATGGATTCCAAATAACAAAAGAACAGAAGAAGAGTAAAAAAACTATAGAAGTAGACCGTAATTAATGCCATGATCAAACAAGTCCTTACCAGGAAGCAATGAGATGATATAAACGTCCGACATTAATAACTGTGCAAGACAAAGTCTTTCCTAAATGAATTCTAACATTATTTGATCACCGAGCGAAGTTCCAACATAATTTTTCTTCGGAATAACGCACTTAAGGAGTTTATCCTCTTCTCTACCTGTAATTCTGGTAACTTTCATTACAGGTGAAACTACAGTTTAACGTGTGCCCTATCCTTAGTGGATGGTTCCTACCAATCTAATTCTTTCTACTGCCGATCAATTTTTTTGACCTTTTTCCTTCGATCATATCCTGCATAATTAATTGAAGCAGCTTATCCTTTCAACAATGTCAGATATGAGAAGCTAATGAACATATTGGCCAATTTAGATATCGATCGCCGTGATATTCAGATTGTATCGAATACTGGGGTCAAACAGCAAAAGTCAGGATTAAAACCGAACTGACAGAAGACATACAGATTCGAAAAGGTGTAAGGCAAGGATGTGTCCTTGTTGTTCAACATATATTCCGAAGCTATATTCAAAGAGGCGCTCGATGGAGAATCTGCTGGAATCGTTGTAAATGGCAGAGCAATAAATAACATAAGATACGCGGACGACGTGGTTGTGCTGTCGAACAAAATGAAAGATCCCGCACACATGATGAATAACATTTCAGCT
Source organism: Gymnusa sp. GC000175 (assembly GCA_030264735.1). Classification (NCBI taxonomy): domain Eukaryota; kingdom Metazoa; phylum Arthropoda; class Insecta; order Coleoptera; family Staphylinidae; genus Gymnusa; species Gymnusa sp. GC000175. The sequence continues at coordinate 11,328 of JARJDX010025053.1, read as the reverse complement.
AAAAGCCGAGAATAGGGATTGGAACTAAACACAAAAAAGACAAAAACCATGCTGATTTTAAAGACCAAACAACAAATAACAACTGCATGTAGACGGAGCACACATAGAACAGGTCTTCAAATATAAATACCTTGGAACCTGGATAAATGACGTATGGATATACCGCCAAGAGGTCGCAGCACGCATTGAACAAGCAGGAGCAGCATTCACTAAAATGAAGAAGATGCTGACTTCTCCGGGGATGAGCATAAAACCTAGGCTTAGAATACGCTGATACGTTTTCCCGATACTGCTGTACGGGATGAAAAGTTGGACGTTGACCCAAGAAATAACAAACAAGGTAGAGGCCTTTGAAATGTGGGTCTACCGTCGTATACTGCAAATACCATGGGTTGACAAAGTGACGAACATAGAAGTACTTTGCAGAATGAACAAAGAAACCGAGATACTCTTTACCATAAAGAAACGGAAGTTACAATACTTAGGTCGCATCCTAAGAAACGATTGCAACTCCTAATACAAGAAGAGATCCAAGAAAAGCGAAGTGTGGGTAGACGCCGCATGTCCTGGCTGTGCAACTTGAGAGATTGGTATGGAATGTCATCGGAACTTTTTCTAGATACGGTGTCAAAAGTAAAAATAGCTAGCCATAATGATCAGCAACCTCCAAAGGAGAAGCTGAAGCAAGAAGAATCCTTTTTACTTGCTCGCTCCATTTTTTTGTTAAAAGCAAAGATATATTCCACTCTCCCAATTCTGTTTTCGTTATATTTTGGAATTCTAAATTTCTGATGAATGTTTAATAGCTTTTAATGAAAAATCCTTTCCTTTGTCCATGTTCCTCCAACTGGCCATCAACTCTAGTTTTTCAGGATAATATAATATTACATCTTTATTATTTGTTACAATAATTAGTAATGCAAGCTTTTTCTTTCGGTTATCAATGTGATTCGTCTGGTGAAGATGAAGCCTGGCGGTAAATGGGGATTTAGGTTGTCTTAGGGAGTTTTTAATGGCTTTTTTGAAGAAACATCCTTTTATTTATCCATTTCCATTAATAAGACCCCGATAAGCCTCTTTTTTTTGGAAAATCATTTTGCTTAAATGTTTCTTGAGGAGTTTTGTTTTTGAAGGGACAGTGTAGCTCAGCAGTCTAGACATCCGACTGCTGAGTGCAAGATCGTGGGTTCGCGCCGCACAGCATGCAAATATTTATTTAATTATTTTAAGGTCCAACACTGCCCCAACTTCCCAACCTGCCTTGCCAGCGTGGGGTTTCATGGCTAAAAAACCTTCTCTGGTCCGGAGTTAGATAAGAAATCATGTAACTCCAGTGGTTCGGAATCCACGCTAAACTGTAGGTTCACCTGTAATGTAAGTTGCCAGCATTACAGACACAGAAGAGGGCTATGCGCCAGGAGTGGCATCCTAAGCCGACGAGGAGTTTTAAATGACTCTTGTTGTGGAGTTTCTTTTTGTTTGTCCACATTCTTTTTTACTTTAGCATACAATAGTACGAAAAAGTATTGTAATCGTCAAAAAAATTAAGTTTTTAGTGGAAACGCACCCCTGAACAAGAATTGATCAAAATTTAAAAATATCGTGTGGATTCCAAAAACTATTAAAGATAGTTTTTAAATTTCAGAAATTATTATTTTTTTTTTAATTGCCGGCGTCGGCTGATAGGGCCATTGGCTTCTTTTACCCAATTAAAAATTCAATTTTCAATGTAATGAGATAATAATATAAAAAAAGTTAGGGAACAAAATTGTATAAAACTTTTGTAGTAGTTGGAAGCTCGCGACAATATTTTCTTATTCAGGGTAAATTTAGTGCCGTCGTATAAGTGTGAAAGCATGTGTTGGATAAAAGATTGGTTTGGGATTAAATAACGTGTGCCATGGAGCCTCGCACTCTCTTCTCCCCTGACATTTAACTAGACCAAAAAAAAGGAAGATATACCGAAGCGAGCGAAATGGAAAAACCACGACGAGGACACAGTTTTGTAGGAATATACAAACGCGGGGCCCCCCAAACGAAATATACGCGTACGTAACTTCTGGTCACGATCGCAATTTAGGGGGAAATGTATATTGGAAAATGACGATTGCTTCCGAACACCCCCTACGTGATGCGAACGCGTAATGCCACCAGCGTTTTAGAGAAAAAAAATTAATATCTCGTTATATGAAACTGTGCATCCTGCGCATCCAAATCGCTTAATTAATTTTATCTTCATGAAACAATCAAAAATGTTATAATCAGATCATAATACGCAACACGTAATTATGTTTTAAACGGACCTTGCCTTTACATATATTTTTCATATATTAAATAATGTCCGTTTTAATAAAATATGCAAACAAGAAAGTTCGTAATATAAATAAACATGGCATAAAAAAGGCAATTAGATTGTTGTTAAAGTCCCCGTGAATGAGATGCCTAATGCTGGCATGGGCGTGCACATAAACTACTTAATTTATAACTGTGCTTCTATCGCACAACATGGCTCCGTTTTGTATAAAAAAAAATTTAATCCCGTGTCTTGTTTATTTTCCTGTCGACCAAGACAAGTTCCATTCCTATCCCTTTTTTCATCTTTCGGACGCACCTTATTACATCAAAACACTAAACAATCAACCATATAAATATTCTATTTAGTAAGCAATTATTTGCTGATAAATATTTTTACTTTGAGAAATTTAATTTGTTAAAATGTTTTCATTGCATTATCTCTCGGTTTCTACTAGAAAAATTTACAACAATTTTGTACGCTATTTAAAAAAATTCGAATTCTTCCTCCTTGTGCACATTTTGGTCCAACTTGTTTCCAAAGTTTACTTATTGGAGTCCAAAGTTTCTTCGGGTTTGCACTAACAAAAAAAAATCGCTTTGCTCTACTTACTGCTGCAGTTTAAATTAACTCATGCGGTTCTTTTTTCTGTGTAGGTTACAAACTTCAAGGAGCTTAGATGTAAGGGTGTCGGTTTAACCAGGTTTGATCACAGCCCGTCTGGCTTCGCAAATTACATCCCTAATTCCTAAGTATCTGCGAATACCCTTATTATGGACAAACCACAAGCTTCATAAAAAAAACTTAGTTCTAAAATTTTTGAATGCTCTAATATGACATAATTTGGCTCAACCACAAAGTTGCAGACCAAACGTGTAATCGAACTTTATGACTTGGTTGTACAGGACTTTATTAGAAATTGATATTTTTCCTATCATCCAATATAGATTTCTACATTTCATATCCAGCGCTCATATTTTTGTTTCGACGTGCTCCTTCCTTTTTAACTTGGTACCAAGAACCATATTTATTATCGTTTCTGGTCGAAACTATGTTAACGTTAAGAGCAATAGTTGCCCTTTTTCTTGGTGACGTTTATGAGGGTCCACTTAGCTTCATTTAACTTAGTTTTCATTGGAAAATTTCTAGTCCAGTTAAAAATTTAATTACAGGCTCTCTGAAGTTTAATTGTCGTCGTTTGGCTAAACTAGGATTGTCGTGTCGTCAGTGTACGTAGCCATAATAACTATGGTTTTTGCAGACAAGCTGTGTAGAATAGATAGATTATTGGAACAAGTACCCTGCCTTGTGGAATACTACCTATAATTTCTTCTAGTTCTGAGTATTCTTCTTTTATCCGAATGAGTCAGTTGTAGACATATGATTTTATAATTTTCGCTATTTTCGCTTATGGCCTTGTAAACAAAATTAATAACTTTTAGACCACCTGTTAAATCCTGTCAAATGCTTAAGACATGTCCAGAAAAATACCAAGCATATATTTCTGTTTTATACTTTCGGGTGTCTTTCCAATTACAGTAGTGGTGATACGATGAACTTGGTCTATGGTAGAGCTATGTCTGAAACGGAATTGATGGTTCGGGATTAGTTTCTACTTTTTAATGACGGTCCAACTTCATTTTAAGTAAAGAAATGTATAAATAAAAAGTCAATATAATGGAATCGCAGAAATTTAAAATAAACATGGAGCATTGCATCTTTGGGTTTACGTTCAATATGGCGCAACTAAAACACATTTTGACGTAGATACAATTCAAATGCGTCAAGCTACGAATCTAACAATTTAAACAAGTCAATAATAATATTTCATGTAGTAGCTTACCTATCGACTTATGACGCCAATCCAAAGATTACAAAGATCCCTGGCTCCATGTTTACCTCATTATGTATAGTTAAATGTTTTGAATAAAAGACTAAAAATTATTTTTATTTTATTTTCAGGACAATAAAAGGACTTCAAAAGATCATGCGTCTTCATCAAGTAAAGTTTAAACCAAGAAATTGCGACTGCAAAGAGATTATTGAGAGAGGAGCTCAAACAACTTGCAAAAAAACATGCGAATTTAATCGATTATAAAGGTTCTGCTAACATTATCATCATCATCATCTCTAGGTATAAATTTAACTCAAAAGCATGCTTAAATTTTTAGGTAATAATTTTCATATCCACATTTTCCTTGGTAAATCATTTTACATATACTCGTATTCAAAGTGTCTAGAATCGTTACAAAATAAACTTAATCTGGCCAAGAACGAACAATACCGAATGACCAATTATGTGCTTCTATCGGGGTGTTCAAGTGCGGATCACGCGTTGAACATTGTTACGCGCGCGCTCCGTTTTGAAAATGAATGTATTATAGAAACAAAAATCTTATATATCTAAAAAAAACTACGATGGATTCGCAGAATCGCTAACTGCAGATGTTTTCTACCTTTTACAAATTTGATACAAAACAGGAGTATTGTGTATATAGGTTGAAAGACAGAAGTTGTTTAAAAAAATATCTGCAGAATTTAACATTTTTAAAATATTCTTTAAAAAACAATTGGAATTTTTTATTAACTCCTTACCTGATTAGGTTTTTATTGTGTATTCTATAGTAAGTCCATGGTTTGCTGACAAGAAAGTAGTAGTAGTAACAAATGAATTTAGAGATCCACAAACCCAAGTAAATACCAAAAAATGTGATAAATATGGACAAAAAATGAAGATAAAATGACAAAGGTTATGGTAATATCCAAAAGACCATATAAGAATGCAGGGTTAGCCATTACCAAAACAGAAGTAGACAGAGTAAATAATCACAAATACCTAGGTACATGGATTACAAGTAATGCAGATCGTACAACTGAAATTCTAATAAACATCAAGCCAGAAATACGTTTGCAAATTTAAAGAAATTTCTGTGTATGAAACACCTCAGCTTTCAACTTAAAATAAGAACTCCTTGACATAAGCCTATGCCATGTTCTCCATATGATTTATTCCTACGCAAGTTAGAGCCACTTTTTCCTGCGTGTCGTGTGATGTCGTTCATCCATATTTTCTGTGGTCTTTTTCCTTTGTTTGCCTTGGTTTCCATTGGATTAGTTTCGTTGTCCATTTAACTTGTTGTCTTGCCACATGTTCTTCCCATCACCATTTAGGTTCTACGATGATTTTTATTATGTATGCCACCTTTGTTCTCCGTCTGATTTCTTTCTAACACTAACTTCCACCATTGCTTGTTTCATTGTTCTTTGTATTGTTGTTAGTCAGCGCCGTTGCTTCCAGAACGAATACAGATGTCAAAGACTTTGCGCTTAAGATTTATTGGGATGTTCTGGTTCCTGAGATTGTGGCTTAATCTGCCAAAGGCTGTCATTGTTAGTCTTGTTCTGTGTTTTATTTTAGCTGTTTGGTTTTCCTTTTCCAGTTTGATGTCAAGTCTAAAATAGGTGTATTCTTTTACAACTTCTGCGATGGTGTTATTTATCGTATCTTTTCTTCCGAGCTACTTATTATTTTCATCTTGGATAGGCTCGTCTATAGGCCATCACTTGATTTAATTTAATGCTTGGTTGTTTAAGCATTGCCATTACTACCTAGATATCGAGAAGTAGTGTTATCGAAAAATACTACGAATCACTTGTGTGAGCACAACTCCAATGCTACACTAGTCCAAAAAAATTGAAAAAGCAAAGGTTCACTAACACTAACAAAAAAATAAAGCTGCAATATATTGGATACCTTAAGAGCGGAGATTAGAATGATGGAAAAGAATATCCAAAAAAGCTAGACATGGGACGAAGAAGAACGTCCTGGCTCCGAAATATCAGAAAATAATTTGGAACAATTTCGAACCAACTAAATCATATAAAAATAGCCATAATAATATCTACGTTAACGAGAGGGTACACTAAGAAGAAGACCATAGTAGCATAAAGTACCGAAAATGCTGATTTTAGTAAAAACACATCTTTAGGAGCTGCCTGAATTGACCAAAATTTAAAAAAAATCTGTACGTGTGTACCCTTTTTTGTGAGCGGTGTTTCTAAAAAACTATTGAAAGCAAATGTGCCGGTTGAGGAACATTCGTGGATGGACAGGGAGCGCAGAACAACTTTTTAGACTGGCAGAAGACCGGCATGAATACGCCAAAGTGGTAGCCAACGTCAGGGAAAACGGACACGGCACATGAAATAAGAAGATTGGAGATTTCACTATAAAATTTTATTTTTATTATTTATACCACTTATCTTAGATTGAATTAAATTTTGGTTAAAGATGTCATCATGGTTCATCATGTTATTAAATTTAGTCAACCACTCGGTGGCAAACTAGGTTGGGCTGTAAAAATAGTGCATGGCCGGGAAAAGTTTACACGTAAATTTGAATCTAAAAATTTCAAATTACCAATCACATTTAGAATTTAAACTTTCGCGACTGAGGTCGATGTAAGTTTTCTTACTTTCGGGTTTAAGTCGCGTATTTTTATTGGTTGTACCAATCACATTTTTAAATTTACTAACTCATTTTAATTTTTGAGTGAGATATTTAAAAAAATTAACTTTTATCACACGCGTGGAAGTAGTAAACACTGAAATCAAATTAGCATTTCTTGCAGGAATAAAAAAAAATTATGGATGAAAAAACGAAAGAGATAAAAGAAGAAAAGGAGAAGCGTGAAGGAAAAATTGAAAATTTTGAGAAATTAATATAATTTCTGCAATAATGGAAAAAGTTAAGCAAATTGAGCATTCCTAACTTAAATTGGAACTGCTTTAAGCATTTTTTAGAAATTTTAGATCTTTACTGTGTTGCTAAAAATTTACATTTTTCTGTAGTTCGGAAATCTGTAATAGAAAAACAATATTTTTAAAGATTTTTGGAATAAAAACGTTATTAAATCTGAAATTTAAATATTTTTTGAAAAAATTAAGTAAAATTAAAGTAAAGAAACCACAAGTTTCAAATCCCAAATTGTCACAAGAGATTGAGTTATATTTAAAGCCGCAATAAAACTTATGTTGATCATTAAAATGTTATAAAAGTCACTATAAAAACTTTTGTTGCCATTTACAAATGATTTATTCCCAAACATTCCTGGTGCGCGTTTTTTTAACGCACACGAAACGCACTGAATATCAAGTATAAGGAAGGAAAGAAAAAATTTAATTTAGGCTTAAAAAAAAAATTCTTACCTTTTGGCAGGAGGGTCACGTATCAGCTCTGGAAGGAATAAACTTGACACCCTCTCTGTTTTTAGTTCATTCATTTACATGAGCTTTTATTAGGACGCGGGCTTCTAAGCCTCGGTTTAGCGGAATTTGGAGGCATCTCGCGGCCTCCATTACACGTTATCATGATAATTTAGGGGATAGTTCGCGCACGAGCTAAATGCTTTCCGTAACAAGGGTGCACCCGTTACAAAAAGTAATTTCTGCAAAGTAGCCGAGATAATAACGCCACGGAAAAATGTACTTTAATTATTAGTTATAAGACATGTGCTTAAATTCAACCCCATTAACTTCCTTATCTTAAACTTGTTTAACCCCTTCACTAAGGTCACTTGAATAACACAAATTTTTCCTATAAATGGAATTTAATAAGACGCTTTCGTAATATCTGAGTTTAATTTATTATCAATGTTTAATCGGATTAAAAGGGTTTAACCCTCTTGTGAGCGAACTTAATATTGTACACAATATATCAAGTCGGTCGTATAAGGCTAAGTCAACATAAGTAGTAGTAAAATTAAGATTATATGAACGTAAAAAATCCTCACAGTATGTCGCGGCCATTCGTGCATAAGTTAACATAAAAATATTGCAGAGCTCTGTAATGTTTGTCGGCGCAGTAAATTAAAAAACGAATGGCTCTATTAAATTGTTATTGTATTATATTTATGGAAAATATGCATATTAGGTTATTATAATGTTTTGTTTTTGCTTCAATCGTATGCTAATGTCAGAAATATTGCTGAAGAAAAAAAAAACACAAATGAAAAATGCATTTATTTATACCAAAAGAATACATTGAATTAAAGAGTTTATTACACCGACATTTAACTTCTTCATTCCACGTTAATTAAATTTTTTAGCCCAAAACAAGAAATTAAATTTTTTTACGATACAAACATTCCAAAATACTTTTAACCAAATCAGTGCGCTTAATTGGTCAAATTTATTTGCACACAAAAAACGCCACCTGTACACTACCATTTATACTAATGCAAAACGTAGCTGACGCTTTTTAAAAATCCAAAAAACAACTCATTAAAGCAAATAGCATGTCCAGTAGTGAACTAATAAGGCATATAAAACGTTTTTTCCTCAAACCACGTGCACGCTATTTGCAAAAAACCTATTACATATAAAAATAAAATTTATTACAGCAAAAATGATTGAATTGCATTTTTATGGCACACCTCATGCATATTCATAAAACGCAGAAAGTTTTTTCATTTTTCGTTAAAATGTAAATTTTAATCGTTTTTTTAATTGGTACATTTTTTCTGATTCCTTGTTCTCTTTTCATTTCTTCGTTTTTTTTTTCATTTTTATCCAACATCTTGTCGGATCGGGTGGCATTTTGTAGAATGTTTCCCCCGCCTGCACGCTCAACATAATCCCAACAAAGTAAACCTGAAAACGACATAGCGTGGCGCATTCTCTCGATATTAAAGAGAACTAGTTTCAGCCGTGTTTAACAAGCCAGTGTGTACCAAACTTTTCATTAAATTTTGTTAGCAAAAAGCAAAAGGTTAAAAAATAATTTAAGAGTTTAAGTAATGAAAACTATAAATAGGAAAATAGGGGTTTTAGGAAAATTGTTGCTTCATTGCAAAGAATTAATTTGTCTTTGCAACGTTCTTTGAAAAAATAGTTTTTAATTTCTAATAATGAAAAGTTTTTTAAATTTGATAAGTAAAAGTTTAAAGAGAGATAAGGCATGAAATAACGCAAAGTTGAGTCAAGGAATTCGCCGTCTTCGTTCTTAGTGATTAGGTCTGTTAACCTATTTCGATTGAACAAAACTTTTCTTCGTAAGATATCATATACCAAGTCTTCCTCTTGTCCTGTACCTTAGCGCTAGTTTAGGTAAAGTAGCAAAGAGAGATAAAGAATGAAATAATGTGATTCGTCGTCTTCGTTCTTATAAATTAGGTCTGTTAACCTATTCCGATTGAACAGAACATCTCTTCGTAAGATATCATATACCAAGTCTTTCTCTTGACCTGTACCTTAGCGCTAGTTTAGGTAAAGTAGCAAAAAGAGATAAAGAATGAAATAATGTGAATTTAAGTAAAGGAATTCGTCGTCTTCTTTCTTATGGATAAGGTCTGTGAACTTATTTCGATTAAACAGAACTTCTTTTCGTTAGAGCCTAAGGCCTAAGACTTCTACTTGATTTGTACCTTAGCGCTAGTTAAGTTAAACACGGAGAGTGCAAAGGAAGTTATGGAAAAAATAATTATATTTTATTTTATTAGAAAGACGAGGAAAATTTATTTTGGGTATTAATAAATAAATATATAAAGCGAATACTTAAGGAAATAAAGGGTTGATGCCGGATAGTATGCAGTTGAATGGAAGGAGTATAAGATGGAATAATGAAAGTTGGAAATAAAAGGATAAAAAATCAAGTGGAATGAAGGAAGTTAGAGGACAAAATAGTTTTAATAACTAAAAAAATAAGGAATAATTACCTGTTGGTTTAAAGCCTCATTTGTTTAGAAGTCTGGAAATGGAGCGTATAGTTAAGAAAATGAAGAGTTTGTTTAGAAAAGTACTAGGGCAGATTAGTTTTAATATCTAGAAAAATTAGTTTTTGGTTTAAAATCTTATTTCTTTAGAACTAAGAGAATGGAAGAACTAGTAAAGAAAATTAGGCAAATAGTTAAGAAAATGAAGAATGAGTTTAGGCTTAGTTAGACCGTGTGTTGTCTACTAAACTAAAGGTTCAGGGTTCAAGCTGTGAAGCCAACATCAGAATTTTACTAGCTTTTGCATCTCTGAAGACTATGGGCAACCTCAGAGTGCATATGCCACAGACAAACTTTTTTAATTTAGTGGTTCGGAACCCCCATGTAACTGTATGTCCATTGCCTTCATGTAATAGCTGGCAAAGCCCATAACTTGTAAAGAAAATTAAGCAACTAGTTAAGAAAATGAAGAATGGATTTAGGCATAGTTAGACCTTGTGTTGTCTACTAAGCTAAAGGTCCATTGCTCAAACACTGAAGCCAACATCAGAATTTTACTAGCATTACCGTCTCTGAAAGCTATGGGCAACCTCAGAGTGCATATGCCCCAGACAAACTTCTTCAATTTAGTGGTTCGGAACCCACATGTAACTGTATGTCCATTGCCTTCATGTAATAGCTTACAAAGCGCATAACACGAAAGTAAGCAGGGAAGTCGCCAACACTCTGACACTAGAAGAAAAAGAAGTACCCACTTCTAGCTCTTACTTTTAAAGGTCTTAAAAGGTACTGAAGATAAAAACCTGATTTTATTCTGTTTACTAAAGTTAATTGGCTTATTAAAGGTCTTACAAAATGTATTTAATTTTCTTACAGAATCATCTATCTATGTATTAGATCGATCCATTGTCGGATGTAGGTCTTCCCATATATTTCCAATTTTGTCGGTTCTGTGCAGTTCGCTTCCAACCGAATCCTGCAAATCTCTTGATATCATTACCATCTCATTTGCGGTCTTTCCCGCATCCTTTTGACGTTTTTCCGGCGTTCATCTTTATATCTTGCGAATTGCCATTTAACTTTATGAAAACATTCTTTGTCTTTTTCCTTCCTTTCTGGTCGTTCTCTCTTTCTTTACTAATATCTTTCTTTAGGTTATTTTATCCTTTGCGTTCCTTATGTCTTAACGTTCTTTTATGTTATTCATTTCTTATCGTTCTTCCTTCCTTGTCATTCTTTATTTCTCATCGATCTTCCTTCCTTGACATTATTTCTTCCTAATCGTCCCTTATTTCTAGTTATCATCTATCCTGTTCTTCTTCA
>JARJDX010025023.1:0-13072 GCA_030264735.1 Gymnusa sp. GC000175 | reverse complement strand
ATGCTCCCTGCAATGGCGAGCGAAACGTTGGCAACAACCAATAAACATACGCGACTTAAACCCGAAAGTAAGAAAACTTACATCGACCTCAGTCGCGAAAGTCTAAATTCTAAATTACTTGATATGTTTGTTTATTTTGTGTTTAAAAAATACCCGTGCTGCTGTAAATATGTGTAGGAAACGATATTCCGAGCGACGAATTCCCAACCGCCGATATTTTCAAAAATTAGAATAGCCTTTTTCGTGCACAACTAAGCGCATCTTTCTAAGGCTATTGTTTCTGCCTGTAAAATGCAAGGGCCTTGTCCGAGAGGAACAGATTCCTTGTAATTAGGCCCGTAAATGCCGACGCCCATATCTGTTTTTCATGCGTCCGTGTACCATCTCTAACTGGCTATCGGCCTAGCGAAGTCCTTCTACTGAAAGTCATGTAATTGCCAAAAATTGATTATTCTAATGTAGTCAAGCTTTGAATAACATTTTTTTAAATAGAGCTGGGAGGAAGTTATGTTACTTTTTATATCACTGTATTAAGATGTTTTTTAATTTACCATGTTAATTGTCACGATTTTATAATATATTATGCAATGGCGAGCGATACACTGACAACAAAAAATAAATTTACGTGAAAAACAATATACACAAAAACTATATTTTTTACATTTAATTTAGTTCAAACCGCATATAATGTTTAATTTACATTACTATAGTTTCTCTACTCAATACGTTTACTAACAAGGGATCAAATTGTTGGATATTATGTATATGTTGTTCAAGAATGATTGCAGTCCATTCAAAGTTATTAACATTTGAATAACATGGCATTTATATAATCCCTGATTAAAATAAATGTTGTAGTTATTATGGTTAATTATTAAATTCTAGAACTAGATGAAATTTTGAACGCACTAGATATGAGTAAGTTTTAACTAGTTTAGTGGTATTAATTTTAATGAAAGATTTTTAGCTAATTAGTAGTCGAAACAATTTCTAAATTTCATTAAAACCAAACAATAGCCCTTGTTTTACCGGGTGGAATAAACCTTTACCTATTCTCTTTTATAATAAATAGATTGAATATATTGTTTTTATAAATTAGCAACAAAAATATTTTTGACGCATCATGCAAATTTGGTAATGAATCGCATTTGTTTTCTTTTTTTCGGCGGCGTCAGGAGCTGTGACTATTAGCTGCTTTCCTTTTTAATTAAAAAAAAATAAAAACAAAAAACTTAAATTAAGTGTCACTGTGGTGGTAAATCTTAAAGAGCATTCACCATCAAAAGAGAAACAAAAAATAAATAAGCAAACAAAATCCAAAAACTAAGTGCAGGAATTAGAAAAGTAGAATAAAGCAATTTAATTAAATTCTTTCCATCGTTCTAGATTTTAATCAGTATATGCATCGGCGTAACCATTTTTGTCTACAAGTATACATGGTTTTTTTTGTAGACCATCAAGCTCTTTGAAATTTTTTATTAAGAAAAACAAATCATATTTATTTTTTAGTCCTTCTATTTCTTCACATTCGTTTTTTTCTTTGCCTCGTCCCATCCGTCTTCTAATTTTTCGGTTAGCTTCTTTGTATTTTGCCATATTTTCTCTTAGTATTTCTTCAGGCGGTTCTTCTACAGCTTTTATAAAATCGTTTATATTGTTTGTTTACATCTACCGTATCGTTTCCTATCTTGTCTATGTTTTCGTAGATTTTATTTTGGATGATCTCCATAATGCCCGGTATTTGCAGTATTCTTCTTTCTTTTTAGGGTTATTTCTGCTTTTTTACAAGTTTTTAGTCTGGATCAAAAGTTAAAAATCAGGGGATTGTGCTCTAAATTTACAACGGCTCCTGCATAGGCCGTTACATATTTAATGTCATTCCAATACCTTTCGTTAATCAGAATATAGTCAATTTTATTTCAAACAATCTTATTTAGTTTATATACCGAGGCTCGCCAAATTTTCAGTATTCTTGATTATGTAAAAGGTGTTTTTGACCACTAGATTATTTTTAAGCAATATTGTACCAGTCGGTTTTCCTTTTAATTGCGTTTGCCTAAGCAATACTTTTCCGACGAGTTTACCGACGCATCCATTGCCTATTATTATGTCTTTAATTTTTTAATTTTTAATTTTAAGTTTTATTGTTATATTTGTTGGTAAAGTACTTCTAAATCTTCTTTTATTCCTTTCATAGTTGTGGCATATACTTGTATTAGGTTAAGTCTACCTTGGAGGGTCTTTATATAAATATTAGTTCCCTTTCTGAGATGGAGTGAAATTCCTCCACTGTCTATTACTTGTTTTGTCTACCAGGATTGCAGGATTTGGTGTCGCTGTGTCCTGTATATTATATTGTTCCGTTGTCAATTGAGCGTTGTCTGGAATTAGGCCATCTTGTTTCGCTAATTTCTAAGAATTTGATCTTTATTTTATTCATCTCTTGTATATTGTTATATAATTTTTCTTTTTGATACATACTTACAACATATACATACATACATACATACATACAACAATTTAAGTCATCGTCATTTCAGGTCATTTTATTTCTGTTTGTTTATTTGTGTATTTTACTGTGTGTTGTTGTTGTTTCTTTGATATGAGTTTTACATGTTTTCGACTTGAAAGGCCCTGTGGTTACCTTTCATGTGTGACGTGGGACTGGCTTATCTCGACAGGGTTCTAGAATAAAAGACAAAATTTAATCCCAACGCACAATATAAGGTTTATCAATGCACAGAAATAAAATATTTGGTTTAAAAATAAATAAGTACTTTGTTAAATAATTTAATAAATGGTAGGTGTCCAAAATAAATATTGTAAAAATTTACAATTAATAAAATATAAAAATATGAAACAAACTCTCACTCTAAGCTGGTGCGGATTGACGGATAATTAGACGGTCGGACAGACGGACGGTTGAGGGTGTCAGCTGATAAGTTAAGGACTTACGCTGTGACTATTAATTGGACGGGACGGTAACGATTACGGTGGTGGCAGAATTTTAGCAGGAGGCCGAAGAAATATGCTGCGACTACTAGACTAGCGGCAAGGAGTCTATCTGACAGGCCGAGGACTTACTTGTCTTATCGAACTAAAGAGGAAGCGCAGATAGGAGGTCGAAGTGAGCCAAGAGCTCAAGAAAGTGATTGATTCACGCGCTTTGCTATATTAACATAAAAGTGTAGGTCATGAACAAACAGGATGTTTGCGATAAAAAGACGGTGGGAGATAGTGAGATATCTATGTCACAAAGTAAAAGAAGCATAAGTAGACTGTACCTCTGTATAGTAGGTAACTCTATATGCTCGACATCAGAAATGGAAGCGCGCTCTTTTGTAGAGTAGTCGTACCCTACACCGATGCAGCTATTACACGTGGCATAATTAGGTGTTGTTTTCTTTACTCATCGCAATATCTCTGCCGTTTTAATATCATTTATTTCACGTGTGGTATTAATTCTTGCTTGAGGCGCTCCATTCTCTTTCATTAATATCGTCTTTACTGTCCACCGATGTGTTATTTTTGGTGCGAAGCCGGTGTTTCCCAGAGACCACCCATATCTGGGATGCTTCCCCTATTTGCCACCTAAGGACGCACATTTTTTCTTTATTATCTCATTATAATATTTCTTCTTGTAGTACATTATCCAAGAATTTCTATGGTCTCTTTCGCATCCAATAAAATCATCTTTTATTGTTCCTCTTCGTAATTCTTGATAAATAACTCCTTTTATTTGCCCTTTTTTTGGCCTCGTTTTTTTCCTTTGTTGCGATTGGATATAATTTATTACTTTTTTCTTTCTTTTTTATCATCACGAGACCAAACCATATTAACAATTTTTCTTCTCCCCTTTTGATGATGTTATGTTTAATTTCACCTCTTTAGATAATTGTTTAATTTTCAATGGGAGTTATTTAAATTACCCTAATTGGATAGTTCATTTTCACTGTTTTAGACCTCCAAATTGGTAGTACGTAATAAAGTTTTAATCTGCAACCAGGTTAGTAAACCGGTGTGGCTTACGGTGTCCAATTATGGGAATGCATCATTGGTTTGATTTATTCAAACTATTCAAATAGGAAACTTATAGTTCTTATTTATTTCTTTATGAATTTAAGCCTTTTTATAAAGTTTTTTAGGGCATGCTGTTGTAGTTGGAAATGTTTGAGATCCTTCTCTATTTTGAGTGGCATGGATGTGTACCCTTCTATTTTTACTAAACCATTGCTTGTCTATAGATGTTTACTAGAACCTGTACTTATTACGTACGTAATAAGACCAATTTTTGATAGGACATATAACGACTTTTGTGGGGCTTTATTAGATTTAATTAGATTGATTAGACAAAAACCTTCGGCTAAGAAAGCCTTTCAGCACCACGACATTAGCGGATGTGTTGCACTATTATCCTTTTGTAAGAAGTTTTATAGAAATTTCACTTTCCAAACTAAGTCAATTAGTATTCTGAGATGCCTTTAGATGTTTTGTTGTTTAATACGATGACTGATTGATTATACTTGCATAGATGTAAAAATATGTTATAAACATACCTTATCAAACCTATTGTCGAAATAACAAAAAATATTGTACTTTTTTTTTATTAATTTTTACTGGCTTTACAAAAACAATTGTCATTCACAGTATAGTCCACAATATATTTTTTACTTAGAACTGGCATGTATGACCGCTGATAATAAAATATTGTAGATTATGACCTCTTAAAAAATATATTTTAAGTGTGTAACAATTTTCATAAGATTTTTATAAAAAAATATCTTTATTTTCTGTCGAAATATTAAAATGCACAAAAATGTTTGCTTGAATAATGAACCGGATAACAGAAAATATTGTTTTACATGGAAATTATTTTAGTCCCAGGACTATAATTAAATGCAAATTTCTTTAGATAACACAAAAGAGGGACTATAAAAAGATTTAAAGCAAATCATGTTTAAAAATGCGTTACAGATTTGCAGCTAATAGTGAACTATAAAGCAATACCATTTTTAATACAATCGCATTTTGTAATAAAAAAATTAATTTGTTTGAATCAACTGCGCAAATAGAAATTAATTTTATAGTCTTAATTATTATCCTATTGGTTTGAATAGTTCTTTATTTTTTGCTTTGTAAAACACAATTAAAACAAGAGAAATAAAAAGTTTTTAACGACATGGCTAGAATGGTATATAAACAAAATTGAAATAAATTTAATATTTGATATGTTACAGCTATAAAGTAATAAACAAATAACTAAAAGTGATTAATAATTCTACGATAATAATGTAATAATCACCGCATTAAATGGTGTGAATTTAATTTTCTTACTTATTCTACAATACTGTATATAACAATTTCGTAACTTATAGTCAGCATTTTCTCGGTTTCCTGCTAAAATATTGCCTTCGGGTTATCTGTAAATGTGGTTTTATGATTTTAATGTGATTCCAAAAAAAGAAAATTTATGAAGAAAACAAAGGAACGAATAACCCATTTAGGTAATTTATTTTTCATCGCAACTACAATTAAATAAAAATGATATGTAACTTAAGTTGTGCACATGTTTTATGTAAATTGCTTTTCCATTTTCGCTGTTTTGTATGAAAATTTTGCAGTCTTATTGATTTTAAACCAATAAAAGAAATTTGTGGAAAATATAATATTTGTTTCGAATTTATTTCATGATGAAAATTTTATAACAAAGAACCTTAAAATAATAACATATTTTAAATAAAATTTGTTAAAATGATTTTATAACATATTTTTACTTAAAATTACATCTAAAAAAATTTTCACGTTTATGGTTTTAATTTTTTTGCAAATATCTCGAAAAATACACGACCGAATTTAAATTACTTGACGCGATAGCACAAAAAAATCTTAATCTTTGTAACATATATAAAAAAAATTGCTCATTTGAAGAAAATATTTTTACAATTCCGTAATTTTAAAAGTAATCACATGGTCCAAAACATATATTACAGTATAATTATTACCCTTTATGGTGTTTTAAAAAGATTAAAAATTGCACTTGACATCAGTCTTGGAGATTTATCCAAAAATGTTGACTCAATCAGAGAAATATACTTATTTAAACAAAATACGTTAGTTCCAATGCAAAAGCATGTCACAAAACATATATTACAGTAAAATTAATTAACTTTTATGGTTTTGAAAAGATTTAAAATTGCTCGGGTAGTTTTGGAGATATATCCAAAAATTTTGAATCAGTCAAAAAAAAATTTGCTTATTATTAAAATATGTTCAAAATTACATATTTTTAAAGGCAAAACAATGATACAAATTGTAGTAAAATTTATGATCCCTAGTGTATTTTAAAAAGATTTAACATGCTTTGGCACTTTTGGAGATATATCCAGAAATGTGGACTAAAACAGAAAAATTTGTTTATTTTATTTACTTTTAAAAATAGAATTTTAGGGTTGGCATCCCATTGAAAGAAGAATGGGAGTACGGCCATTTGCCAAAGCATGACATGGTATCCAGATGGTTCTACAAAAGTCGGAGCATGTTTCTGCGGTTCTAGATGTCTTAAAAGTTACCTTATTAAATGGGGGACCAGAATACAGTGTTCCAAGCCGAGTTGCTTGCCATGTACAGGTGTGCGGAAAAGCTACTCGACTATGATAAAGTAAACGAGACCATCTGGATCTGTTCAGACAGTTATCATTTCATTGAAAAGCCTGACTGTGTCCTTGAACCTTGGCAGGGATACCAAAGAGATCCTTAACAAAGTAGCTGTTGAAAACAATCTTAACCTGTCTTGGATGCTGGTTCTTAGATTGGACAGGAAACAAAAGAGCGGACAACACCCATGAGAAGTAGGACATAAAAGCCCCATCAGAAAGCAGTAATTTCTGCCAGAAACCACCCCTGCGAAGTAGTACTTATAAAGAGTGCAGCACTGGAAGTATGATTGAAGGCGAAAGTGGAGTTGGTTTTAGTGGGTGAGAGCCCCACACTCCTTCCAGTTTCAATAGCTGAAAGGTCGGCTGGTAAAGCTTTTCAACTTCGAAAAAAAAAACACATACACACACATATATACACACATACACAAAATTTTTCTTGAGATATATTTAAAAATTTGAACTCAGTCAAAGAATTTTGCCCAATTAAACATAATATATTCATAATTTAGTCATTTCTAAGGCAAAAGCGTAAAGCGCAAATTTGAGTTTTATTTTAAATTAATTATGTCTTAGGAAAAAGATTTAAAATTGCTCTGTCAGTTTTTGAGATATATCCAAAAACGTTGACTCAATCAGAGAAATTTACTCATTTAAGTAAAATACGTTAACAATTTTGTTATTTCTATTTTAAAGCATGGTCCAAAGCATATATTATAGTAAAATTAATTATCTTTTATGGGTAAAAAAAAATATTTATTATATCTCTGGCAGTTTTGAAAATATATCCAAAAATGTGGACTCAGTCAGAGAAATTTACTCGTTTAAACAAAATATGTTCACAATTCCGTTTAAAATTCCTGATGCCAAATTATGTTCTAAAGCAAATTTAGTAGTAAAGTTAATAATCTTTATTTTATTTTAAAAAGTGTTTGGATTGCTGTGGCAGTTTTGGAGATATATGTCAAAATTTCGACTCCGTCATAGAAATGTGCTCATTTAAACAAATATGTTTACAATATCGTTATTTTTAAAGTAAAAGCAAAGCTTAACGCATTTATTACAGTAAATTTAATTATCCCTAATGTGTTTTAAGGAGTGTTTGTAACTTAGTGCGTTGCCTGCTAAGATAAAGGTCCAGGGTTAAAATCCTGAAAAACCAATATCGGAATTTTCCCTCGGAAGGTAATGGGCAACCACCAAGGGTACTTGCCCCAGGGTAACTTCCCCAATTTAGTGGTTCGGAACCCACATTAAACTGTAGGTCATTTGCTTTCGTGTAAAAGCAGACAAAAACATACAACACGAAAGTAAGCGGGAAAGTTGCCCACGGTAACTAGTGTGGCACTTTAAGAAGAAGAAGAATGTGTGTAAAAAAGATTTAAAAGTATTCTGGCAGTTTTAAAGATATATCCAAAAATACGGACCCAGTCAAAGAAATTTGCTTATTTTAACTAAATATGATTTATATCTTATCTTATCTTTAATGTGTTTTAAGAGGATTTAATATTGTTCTGGTACTTTTGGAGATATATCAAATAATGAGGACTTGGTCACAGAAATTTGATTATTTAAACAAAAATTTATTTAAAACTTCGATATTTCTTAAGCATATATTACGGTGAAATTATTGATCTTAAATGTGTTTAAAAAAAATTAAAACTGCTCGGCACTTTTAGAAATACGTATATCTAAAAATGTGAACTTAGGATATAGTTAAAAAAAATTGTTTTTTATTATCTAATAATCTTCATAAAGAAATTTAATTAAAAAATTTAAAGTCAATCTCATACAAAATTTTAGTAGCATATTTCCAAACGCAAATTTAATAACGTTACAACGGATCATGTCATTCTTTTATTAATATATATCAGTGCGTGTCGTCAAAAAAATGCAATGGTAGCATCTCTTTGATGCCGCGATAGCAAAATATGTCGGTTAAAACTTCGGATATTATATATCGAATATATTATAGTGGTTATATTTTAAAGCTTAAATCATATTTTGAACATTTCAAGTTATAGAAGAACTTAAAACCAAAAAAATGTTTTAGTATCTCTTTAAAACTTGTAAACATGTAAGAATTTAAAGAAATGGCACATACTAGAAATGGCACATCTTAAAAAATAGACACAAACTTTGATTGGTGCATATTGAAATAATGATTCGCGCTATTGGGAGCTATGTACGTAGAAATGAAATTTAGGTTGTAGAGCAATTTGAAGTGAACAGTTCAGAGCGTACAATCTACTACAAATTACCTACCAAATTGTCCACTCACCATAAGTCTGTATAGGTCATTAAAATATTAGTTCTTTATTGCCATTAAGATTTTAAAAAATATCTTAAAGATTCAAAGAACTTATATAATTTTATCAAAAAATTAACGAACAGCCCTACAGTTTACGATGCAATTTTCTTTTTCAACCTTAACATTTATTTTTTATTAAAATTCCTAACAAAAAACTTTAGCACAAACATTAATTTTACTTTTTGTTGTAAGCATTTTAAGTAAAATTATTAGTGTATTTAAGAGGTGTATGATTTAAATAAAATATTTGCTCAGAGTGCAGAAAAATAAGTTCTACTTGAAAGTTTTTTCTTTTGTTTCAACTCCGCAAAACACAATAAAAAAAAGTTTTATCGTTCTTTTGGTTAATGAAAAAGTTTTTTTTGCAGATATGTTACGTTTTATTAAATTTTGTACTTATGCAAACAAATGATACAATTTAGTGGTTAAATCTAGAACGAAACTTTATATTAAAAACATTGCCCGCATTTCACCCTTAAAGTACAAGTTAGGAAAAAAACTGTTTTAAACTTAATTGGCGCAGCAATTTTTAAGTATATCTTTTAATTTGCATAAAATATGGGAATAATAAAAATTGATACAAAATCGATGTACGTATTTGATTGAATTGGAAGCTATAATGTGAAACTTCTTAGATCTATTAAGCGTGTGTTAACTCCGATAAGTCCTTTGTGAAGTGATTTATGCCGTGCTGTTGGCGATTTTCACTTTATAATGGTAACAGCAATAAGTTATATAAAAGATAATCCCTTAGCTTCCTTACTTACAAATTATGATCAATTCATAAAACTTAACAATTTCTTAATTTACTTAATACACTGCAAATATTAATTCACCATACAAATCATCATGTGGTACATGCAAATTTGAGTTGCTCGTGTTAAAAGTAAATTTACACAAGTAATTATATAATTTTCAGACGAAATTTAATCTTTAGAGTTTCATAACTAAATAATAATAATAATAACTTTGTTTGTATAAGATTTGCATATTCTTTTATTTAATTTTTTATGTAAGCTTTTATACAATATAATTTTTTTTTGTTTGAGTTCGCGTAGTTTTATTGGTTGTTGCCCGTTTCTGTCGTCATTGCTGAAAGCATTTTCAAGACACAAAAGTCCGAAGACTGTAGACCTTGTTCGGCTATTGGAGGCTATACAGGGTGGTCCAAATTGAGTAGCCTACCAATGGTATATTTCTTATTATTAAAGATAGACACTTGGTTTAATGAACAATGTTGAATAGATTTCTTGTGCTGACTTGGATTTTGCTAAGAAATTTCCAAATTTCCAAAACTGCTGTCAAAATAAAATTCAAGATTGCGGTGTCCAAGATGTAATAGAAAGTTTTTTATTTTAAATAGACACCATATTTGATTTGTACATGATTAAATAGACTTTCTTTTCTCTAATCAATGATATATAAAAACCTATACCAATAATGTGAAATACTAATTGTTTTATTTTAAATCAAGTATAAATAAAATTTATTATTAGACGACTAACTGTCATATTCTGTTAGAGTATGAATAAATAATAAGCATTTATTATAAAGTTGTGATAATTATTTCAAATGGCCAATGTTCCAATAAATATGTATTATATGTATGTTCTTAACATAGATAAAGTGTTACAAAAACTTTCGGTTTACTCTTTAAACATACCAAACCAACTTTCCAGATAAAAGACAACCGAATATTAAAATATTTATAAAATCAGATTAAAGTATGCAACAGCGTGGGTGTTTAATAAAAAAAACAACTAAAACCTGAATGAGGCAGTTAAAGATAAAGAATTAACATTTCCTTTCGTGGCAGCAAATTCTTACATTTCGAGTCGAGAAATACCAGCTCAAGTTAACGTATCTAAGTCTAAATCATAAGGAATTTTAAAAAACACAACTTTAGACTCTATAAGTTACATACTGTCCAAACTTTACGACCAAATGATAATATCCGTAGATCAGAAGTTTGGTTTATAAACAAATTTAGCGAAAATGTTGATTTTATCAATAATGTTTTATGGACTGAAGAAACCTATATTTGTAACTGTAAGTTATTTATTTGACGCAACGAACACCATTGGGCGCAGGAAAATCCAGACATAGTGGTTCCACGACGAAACCAAATCCCGTTTGGCTTCAATTAAGTGGTATTTTAGAAAATTATTTATGGTCCCATAATATTTTATGGAACTTTAACTGAGCAACGATATTTGAAAAATTTTCAAACTTATTTAAAAGATGATGAACCTTTGACACAAATAATTAAATATGGTACCAGCTAGATGGCGCTCCTGCACACTATGCTAGGAATATTATTTTGTAAATAACCGTTTTAAAATCAAACTAATAGCGACTAAACTCTTGTTCGGTGGTTCTGTTTAACCAGTCTAATGGTATAGAGACCCTATTACTGACTACTTGTTTTTGATCTGGATATACGTTGATTCGCACCAATAGATTAGTATAATATGTTTAACTTATAACCGCCACAGAAAAGTTCTGAAATCTGTCTGGCATGTCATTTACATTCAGGGCAAATAATAGTATCCCAAAAATATTTCTTTGGGCACACCTATTGTTATGTTCTGAATTTGAGATTCTCCGGCATTCAAACTACACCCATGTATCACCTTTTGCTTTCTTTCCAAAAGATAAGAATGAAATCATTGCTGCGGAACATCTTGGATACCATAATTTTCAAGCTTCTGCAATAATACTGTGTGATTGATGTAATAAAATTATTAAAGAGCCCACAGTTAAAACATTTTTTTATGTTTTTCTATCTCTTGTGTAAACTAAAAATGGCTGTTTCTACACTTTTCACTGTTAGAAAAGCGTTTTGTGGTTTACTTCTCAATTGGCCCTTGCTAAAGAAATTGTATAGTCTTCTATATACGACGTTTTTAAATTTTTTTGAAAAGACTTTAAAAGACCTATGCAGTTATCAATTGATTTGAAAATGTATTTTATTGGAGAGAATTTATAATTATGTGAGTAATAGGTTTTAGTAACTCACATATATAAATTTTCTTACTTTCGGGTTTAAGTCGCGTATTTATATTGGTTATTATTGCAGGGAGCATTCTTAAGCCGAAAAATTCAAAAGACTGAACACCTTTTTAAAGTTAAAGTCAAGGCGATTAAAGATAATATCCTAATATTAGTGGAATCAATTTGATGACTTATCTCAAAGTAATGTTCAGCCAGCGCTGAGCTGCTAATGTATTTAAGACTTACCGCCTGTTTGTACTCCATTATGCGTGTCCTTACATGTCGTTTGGTCTCGCTAAAATATTTTATCTTGAAATTAAGACAATTAACTTGATAAATTCCCGGATTTAAAGGATGAAATTTGTTCTTCACACTGTTAGATATTTTGAAGTCCAATTTTGAAAATAGTCTTTACATTATATATGTGTAAAATTTGTTTAATTTTGTCCGTACTGTTTCTACATATGGTAAAAATTCCAAAAATACAGGGGAAATCAAAAGCCGCGCTAACAGGCTTTTGACTTTTATTGATAACTTTTTTGATGAAACAATAAATATATGTGGTGGATTTCCTGTAAACTTTATGGCCTAATTTACCATTGGGGCGTTTTGAAACCAAAACATGGGCAATTGGCTTTTATTCTCTGTTTCTATAGTAAATTTAATACTGTTATGGTGACTGTTTAATTGACTTATGAAATCCTTTAAGGCTGATTCCTAGTGTAGCTTGATAACGAAAGGGGAATCCCATGGCGGCTCCTGATACTTGTTCATAGAGTGCACCTTGACAAACGCTAAGTAACAAGTCACCTTTTTTAAGTTGCAAATCTACAAAGTGCTTGGAATTTTTAATAAAAGATGACGATTTTTATACAAATGGCAATAAAATATTTGCCAAATATTTGCGAGTTTGTTCGTGGGGGAGTTTATTGCACTGACGATTGGCCTAATGGGATAACCTTATTTGTGGACTGTAGGAAGACCATAAAATTACGGCTTTTGGTTATCTGGAAAAATCTATGATGATTTAATTAAATCGGAAACAGATCTTCCTATTTTACCAGTGGAGTCAATTATATTTGCGATAGGTGTTTAGGATGATTTGAACCTTTTT
>JARJDX010025013.1:0-17480 GCA_030264735.1 Gymnusa sp. GC000175 | reverse complement strand
CAAGGTGCAGAGACGTAATGTCAATTGATCAGCGGACAAGAAATGAAATAGGGTTAACTACCCATCAAAAGGGATAGACGTCAATAATTGAATTATTATTGGCAACATACATTTTAACATGTGTAGAGAGGATAGTTGACCCAAAAAACATCTCAAATTAGTAAATGAAAGTCGTGTGGTGACCACACCTCCATTTTTTTATCATAAACTAAAATACAAAATCACATAAATTATACTAAAATAGATGTTCAAATGATTTTCCTTTAAAAAATAAAAAAAATATAAAAATATGTAATTTTTGACACCCACTCTGTCCCAGTCCTCGCTGAACACCAGAGCCGTCCTTAGACCGGGGCGAGCGGAGCCCAGGCCCCGCGCTATGAGGGCCCCGCAGCCTTATGCGAACCGGCAGGCACGAACGTGAGCCTGCAACAAACATTTAAGCTGCGCTCCGTGTTTATGTTTTTTTAGGCTCGAGTCAAAGGACACGTGGTAAAACAAAGGTTTCACTAGAGTTGCGCAGTATTAATAAACACTGGCTGCACAAGCTAATTTAGTGTTACTGGTGAGTGGTAGTGTCCAGTGTCTATGAAAACATCGATTTAGTTAACGCATGCTCCTTAACAAATAACCTATTAATTTCTCACATGTATGTATTTTGTGCTGTGCTGTAAATAGATAAAATTTCGGTAGCGATAATTTATCGCTACAGGCTACCGAAATTTTATCTCAAAAAACTTGTAGGGATTTGAAGATCACAGCGCTACGACGGTCTGTTTCGGAACTAGGTTTAGGTATATAAAAATTCAAAATACACGTGAATAATAGGCAAAAGAGCTATTTTTAAACACTGCAAACTTATATGTTAAAATTTTAAATCGTTAAGTAAGTATATAAAGATATTATACGCTAAACGGATATCTTACATTATTATTATTATTATTATAATTATTTATTATTTATTATTCTTGTCTTGTCATTACAATTAAATTTTAAAATCCAATATTATTTTGCAGATTTTAAATTATAAAAATATTGTTTAAGAGGCCATAAAATTATTTTTTGCCCTGGGCCCCGCACTTCCTAGAGACGGCCCTGCTGAACACCCTGTATATCAATCAACGATCAAAATTAGATTTTTTAAACAAGAATTTATAGAATGTGATGTAATTACTGAAATGATTATTTCAAAATTAAAGATTATGCAAAATTCGTGATTTGAAGGCAAATTTTAATATATTTGGATGAATTAGAACTTTGAATATATGCAACCAACATTACGGTTCCTCATAATATTAGTTGCATAGAACAATTACAAATAAAATAAAGTACGAATTCCAAAGTGATTGGATTTGGATTTACCCGGGCACTTTGATGATCATTTTTATTATTAGTTGGTATTAGTATGGTATTAGTCCTAACTGGTCCTAACATGAACAGCATTCGAACAATATGTAGGCTCCATTACTTCCATCGCACTTACTTTGAATCCTTAATAATGCTTCCTGCAATGATAAACGAAATGTAGGCAGCAATAATAACTTTTATCAACATATACCGTTACTGACCGTTACTCTTTTGGATGGTTACAAACCGATTTATATATTAAAAATGTAATCATAAAGCGATAAAACAAAGGTGTCGGCGAGACTACTTCGACTCATCTTTGCCCACCAGCCCACCACTATCTTAATAATCCCCAATAAACCCACTGCGTGGCAGATCTCTAGTAATAACTTCCAAATTCTATAAATGAATAAATCACACTAATGAAAATATTTGAAAATTTTAAATTACATACTGATTCAGTTGGAAAAATGTAGATATATAAATTACTACACATGAAATTAATGTATCGCACGTAACGTTAACCCCTCTGTAACGGCTTTTTTTCATTTGCAAAGTGACCTGTCGCCAAACCAGACATCACCTTTTGTAACATCAAATTTATCTCATATATCAAAATATCCTTTCATGAAATAGTGTGAATGACATAATCCTCTTTTATACTAAAATAAGTGCTGTACTAAAATTATCATAACTAGAATTTATAATAAAATACACTGCACAAATCTTTTATTTGGTCACAGGTACGACCAAATCGCCCAAAATAAAATAAAAGAAAAGTTGAAAATTAAGTAATTTGTTTCAAATAATTCAAATAATAAAGGTTGATTGAAGGAGGATCAGAAAAATGATTATGGTTTATATTAGAATTGGATAAAAAATTAAAATACATTCATCGTTGTGTAAAGATATACTCTTTACTCAAAAGTTTAAATTAAGATTAAATCTAAAGGGGTAAAATCTATGCTACAGAAACTAATTGACTATTTAGCATACAAATTTCTTTAAATTTAGATCTTCACTGCATGGCTTTAAAATACTGGGCAGATAACATTTATAAGCTTTTCTTGGAAACAAAAATGATCATTATGTCAAGGAACAAAGCGGCCTATTTTAGTATACCGAGACATATCTTTAAAAATAAATAGAAATATCGTCCGTATGTACTTAATGTATAAGATGTACATTTGCGTGAAGGCAATCATTAGTAAACAAAAAAGATGTTTCCTATTGGCCACAATTGTATTCTTCAACCGTCGTTGCGTTTTGAATTGCGCCCTTACCAACAGCTGTCGTTTTATACGTTAGGACCGAAGTTCAAGGCATCTAAGAAAGAAGAAAGATTTAGTGTTAGTAGTTATTAGAAGATTTTAAAACATTTTAAATTGTGTTAATTAAAGAAAATGTCCTTTCCAAAAGCAAAAATTACCAGATTTAATGAAAAAACAAGTGAGTATTTTTTAAAGAAAACGTGTTAGTTTTCAAAATTGCGCCATTTTCGAGCACCATTTAATGAACATTTATATAACCTTATTTTAACTTTATTTAACTGTTATTAAATGTAAATAATTTATGAGATTTTTATTATTATATTATTATTTATGGCTCAAATTATATCAATTATTTATTAAATAACCTTTTAAATTTTTTTTAGCATGTACACCTTCCCCGGCTGATTATAATATATCAATTAGAAGTAATGCAACAGGTGCTGTAATTTCAAAGAGTGAAAGATTTATAGAGCCCAAAACTCTTGCACTTTCCGAAGATGATTCCTGTGCATCGGCAAACACAGTTCCATGTTTTCGAACGGTAAAATATTTATTATTTTGCATTCCTCTTTTTTATGCTTTTATTTTCTTGCAGCCAACTCAACCCAAAAAAAAGAAAAATATTTTTAATTTATCAGGGCGTAAAACTAAGCCTACAGATTTATTCAACAAAAGTACCTCCGATTCAGAAGCTCTTAAAGATAAAATTGTTGAATGCAACAATAAAGATTTATTTATTAAAGATTTAACGGAACAAATTGAGGAAATGAAAATGCAACTTTCCAATTTAGAAAAGCAAAAAGCTCAATTAGTTGCTGATAAGAATAAGTTTGAAGAAATTTCAGTAGACCTTAAGGAAGAGCACAGAATTGCACTGCAAAATATCTATTTAGAGCACGATAAGGAAGAAATTGAGTTGAAAACTAAATTAAATAAATCTGAAGAACAATTGCTTAGAGCTAAAGAAGAAATTAGGATGTTAAAAAATGAAAAGGAATATGTTGAAAGTCAATTTAAAAAGGAAGTATTAAATTTATCAAAAACACATTCCTCAGAATTGGAAAAAATTCAAAATCGTATCGAAGCGAATGAAAATATATTAACAGAAAATGAAAAGCGTATCAAAGTTTTGGAAGATAATATGTCAATCATGAAACAAAAGCATAACAAAGAACTAAATGAATTGAATGAGAAACACAAAAATGATTTACTTGAATTAAAAACAAAAATGTTAAAGCGTGTAACTGAGGTAGAAAATATGTTGGATACAGAAAAAAAAAATTATGAAAATCATTTAGAAGAATTACAGAAGGAATTCAAAGAAGACAAATTAAAAATGTTGGAGGAAAGCGAGGCAAGAATAAAACAAATTGAGGAAAATAGCAAAGAAGCGAACCTATTAGCAGATATACAAATGCAGCAAAAGTATCAAGATGTTGAATTAACTTGGAAATTAAAATTAGAAAATCAAGTTAAAGAATCTGATGCAATTCTCAAAGAATGCCAAGCTATCAGTGAATACAGTATCACACAATGTGAATGGGAAAAAAAAGAAATTAATGATAAACTTGTCAATAAAAGTGAAGAATTAAACATATTACAAAAACAAAATGAAGATTTATTAGTTGCACATAACAAGCTTGAAATAAAATGCATTGATCTCACAAATCAGGTAAAAGATTTAAATCATCTACAAACAACTAGAGAAGAATTTGAAAAAGTCCAAAAAGAAGTCCAGGAACTTTTACAACACAAAAAACATTACGAAATTTCCATTAATAAAACACATGAAACAATTGAAACTCTAAAAAAGCGACTACTAGATTCTGACCGTGATGTAGAACAATTGAAAAGCGAACTGGAGTCTTGTGAGTTATCAAAACTTGAATATGAGGGTAAATACAATCAATTAACTGAAGAGCTTCAAGTAGTCGGACGATTAAATGAAGATTTAGAACTCCAAATAGATAACACAATAAAAACCGCAGATAAACGAATCAGTAAGATAGAACAAGAACTTTTAAATAAGGTGGAACAATTTAAAGATGCAGCACAGCAACAAATTGATTTAATAGAAAAGAAACTTATACTCAAAGAGGCTGAACTTGCCGAAACTTCACAGCTGTTGCATGCACAACAAAATTTGAATTTGCAAGCTCAAGCTCTAATTTCACTTGCACAAAAAGAAATTGCTGAAAAGGAATTCGAAGTTCAACAACTAAAAGATTTTCTCACCCAAACACAACAAACTATAAAATCATCTGAAATTAAAATTAAGTATCTCGAATCAAATAATCTGAGTCATGAGGAAAATGCAAAGTTGCAGGAAGCTATTGAAAGCTGTAAATATAAAAATAAGGAAATCGATAATTTGCAGAGACAATTGCAACAGTTAGAGGAAAAAAGCGAATCTTATTCAAAATATTGTGATTATTATAAAATAAAAGCCGCCGAATTTGAAAGGGAGGTAATGGAGTTGGAAGGAATTAACAAAAAATATATTGAACAAAGTGGCAAATATGATGATTTACTACAAAAATATGAAGCTTTAGAAATTATAAATGCAAATTTGGAAAAAAAAGTATAAAACAAGTAATAATTCAAATTCAAAAAATTAATATTTTTTCACATTTTAGATTGCTGAACAAGAATCACTAATTGGGCCATTTAGAGAACAATTAGAAGCATATGAAATGGAACATAATGCACTAATTAATCAAAAATATGAAGCTGAAATGGAAGCCAAAAACGTTGGGCTTAAATATGCACAATTAATAGGGCACCAAAACCAAAAACAAAAAATTAAACATCTAGTGGATCTCAAAGCCAAAAATTTTGAATTACTTCAGGTAAATTTCGAAGAAAAAAACTTGCATTACGTGAAACAAATCTTTTATTTCAAATTGTAATGTAACTTATATGTTTTATCATTATTTCAGAATAAAAAGGAATTAGAACTTAAATTGAAAGCACAGGCAAGAACAATTGAAAAGTTGAATAAACAGTTGGCCGCAACAATACAATCTCCTCGCAAATCAAAACTTACATCCACTGATAAGGAAAATATAAATAGTCCAAACAGGACATTAAATAACAGTCGAGTTGAAAGTCCTGGAGGACCGTTGCGTGAAAGAAATTAGTTATAAACAAAAAATAATAATAATATTTAACTTTTTAATTACAATTTGTTTCTCTTTTTTGGTAATTAATTTTAAAAATACATCAACAAGAAAAATGCTAGTAATGTAATTTTTAAAAATATTTTTTTAATTTGAAACAACTAAATAAAATTAAATATTGTAATGTACATATATGTTATTTATAAATTATTTGTTAAAAAATCTTATTTAATTCATATATAATTTTTAAGTAATAAGTAACTTTAATACGAAATTAACACTTAAATTATCTGTTGACGATTTAAGAGTTTAAATAATTTAATTTCGTCATTAAATAAAAATCATATATAAAGGTTATTTTTAATTTTGTACCAAACACAAATTGACTGATACTTTATTAAATTATTTAGCTAAGAAAATATATTTTATTATTATTAATTGTAAAGAGAAATCATAAAACAATAAAGTAATCCCGGTGAGATATTTTTTTCTGATATGCATTTTTATTGTTAATTAGGTTTTGGGTTTAGGTGGCATAAATTTATTGATTGTATATATGAGCTAATTATTTTATGTTACTAAAGAAGTGCATAACTGGTAACAACGTTAAGAAGAAATATATTTCCAGGTAGAAATAATGCACCATCCTCAGGG
This sequence comes from Gymnusa sp. GC000175, assembly GCA_030264735.1. Classification (NCBI taxonomy): domain Eukaryota; kingdom Metazoa; phylum Arthropoda; class Insecta; order Coleoptera; family Staphylinidae; genus Gymnusa; species Gymnusa sp. GC000175. The sequence goes on along the minus strand of JARJDX010025013.1, from coordinate 11,089 downwards.
TTAAAATTACAAATTAACTTTTGGCCTGAAACAGATTCAATAAATTAATTTAAATGTGCTTCTAGCAACTGTGTCTCTTCAATATGTTAAATGCTGGAACATGTTTTTTTAATAATCTTTAATTTAATTGTAAATTTTCTTATTTTTGGGTTTAATAACATAGTCTTTTTGGTTGTTGCCATCGTTTCGTCCGCCAATGCAGACGACATTCTTAAGGCGTAAAGTTCGATGACTGAAAACCTTGTTTAAGTATTAAGGCCTATATAGGTTGAGAATTTAATGCCGAAAATATTTTCAGGTAGGACTGATTTTGAAACTGCTCTCATTTTAAATTTGGGGGATTATTTATCAGTCCAAATAGCTTCGCATACCTAATCTTATAATGAGAGATTATAGTTAGTGATTGTGGCCTTCATTCTTGTACCCACGTTACAATCTCTGCTTGTTTCAACGACTTCCCCGCCGGAGATCCGATTGGGGGAAATACTACGGAATTAGGTTTAACATAACGATTGTATTCTTTCTGTATCCTTATGTCGATCACCAGCATATTGGTTTATCCCCTTTTGGTGTCAATTACTTAGTCCGACGATAAAATAATGCTCTTTACGTATACAACCACCTAATCTGGGGCAGACGCTGTTCTGTTTGCTAGTTATAGGCTTATAGGTACGCGTCGAATATTTCATTTCCTAGGTACCACTCATATCTAAAAGGTGTTCCCCTATCCGCCACCAGGGTGGCGCCGATTAGCAAGCACTCACGGGATGATCATGTTATGAGGAAGGGTACTAGATTCTCCTCCAACTTGTAATTCAGAGAAAATTTTACGGGAAGAGGAGAACCAGCACTTTCAAAAGCTTCAATGAAGATGTTAACTAATATAGGACACAAAGGATACCCCTTGGCGGCTCCTGATACTTATTCATGAAATAAACCTTGACAAAGGAAATAAGTTGGCATTTTTCAAGTAACGTAATGAGATCAGGTGCGTTCTGTAGGAAATCTTTAATAATTTAAAGTGATCAGAGATAGGTACATTTGTTAAAAAGATATCTACGTCGAAGCTAACTAACAAGTCACTTTTTTTAAGGTGCAATGCTGAAATGCGATTTACAAAGTGCTTGGAGTTTGTAATGAAAGATGACGATTTTTCTCTAAACGGCAATAAAATATTTTGCGAATATATGGTGGGGAGTTTATTGCGCTGACGATTGGCTAAAAAATCTTAGCTCGAGAAATAAATGTCGTAAATTATAGAATAATTTTGCCCCTAACCTAACCTGAGGGAGAAAAAATCTGTCATAAACTATAATGATTCAAATGGCTTCCTACCCATTCCTACCCTTACCCAACTGGAAAACAAAAAAAAATTGTCGTAAATTATATTAAGGTGGCCAAATATTTTTTGTACAAAAAGAGTATACTTGAATCATCCATATTTCATTCTACAATAATTTTAATTAATTATTACTTGCACTACATAACTCGCAAAATTATGTTCAGTAATAATTGAATAAAAAGCAAACATCAATTTGATAATAATAATAATAACTAATATTCTTTCAAAAGTACTTTCCCCATACTTTTACACACCATTCTATGCCAAACACCAAAACACTGCTGTGAGGGGGATCCCGTATTTTTTTGTTACTTGATAGGCAACTTCATAGGCACGTTTTAGACGTTGCATCATTCGGTTTTTTAAAGGAACTTCATCCCTCGAAAAGGAGACCGTTTCGCCAACAATTATATAGACTAAAACGGCTTCGCACCCTAACCTAATCTGAGAGAAAAACAATATTGGCAATTATATTGATTCAAATGGCTACTCCAACCTAACACAGTTTTTTCTCTTAGGAACCATTCATTTTTCCGGCAAAAAAAAGTAGCTCATCTGCTAATCCACGACATAGAGCTATGTGTACATTAAGCTTCATCCAAATTTTTTCAGCTGTGATTGAGTAATTTACCAACTTTCACTTTTATAAAAAAATAAGTAAAGAAAATATTGTATTAGCAGTATAGAACAGACAAAAAACTTCATATTAGACATTGTGAAGGCAATAGAGAGCAAACGTACAAAAAAATTAGTAAAAAAAAAACAAAGATACCAAAAGCTCTTTCACAAAGAATTAAAATCCTTCGGAAGAGACAAAATAAATGGTACAATCCAAATATAAAAGGAAAACAAACAGCTAGAATAGGAAATAATGAAAAGGAAATAGAAGAGGTAAAACATGATACATTGGAAGATGAAATGGAAAAATTGGATGAGGTGATAAGAGCTCAAGAAAGGTAAGGCAGCTGGGATTGATAAAATTGCAGCAGAAGTGATTAAAACGGGAATGAGGGTAAGAGAAAACAGAGCTGCTTTAGGAAAAATATAATGTACCTTAAGAACAATTACCGAAAGCATATAGCACTATAGTTAGGTTAGGTTAGTTATAAAAAATGAAAGCCATAAATAGCATAAAGCTTTACACTAATGTTTCTCATAAATTGCAGTTTTTGATCACAAGGGAAAAAAAAAGAAAAATATTTGAGCCAAGGAAGAATGTTGATATAATTATTTAACCATTCCGCCTGTAAAATACAATTTTATTTAAATATATAGTAAGCCGTCATGTAACGCTATGTCGATTAACGCTGATATATCACCGCTTTTCTTCTAAAATCAAAAATAGCGCGTAATATTGGTTAATTATTAATGTAAAAGTACATAATAAATTTGGATCAAAAATTGGACCTTTATATAATCAATACATGTATATATAAATAGAGAAAACTACTTACAAAATATTCTTACAACTATTCAGTTATAAATATGTATAGAATTAATTATTACAATAGGACATTAAATTAATTAAATTCAGATCAATAGATTCTCAAATTTTCTTTTTTTATAAGAGTAATATCAAAAACATTTTAAATATGAGCATTTTCTTACAAAATACATTTTTTACATGTACCTTAAATATACAATAATCCTTGCAGTAACATCACCTATAAAAAGTTCCATCACATATATTAAAAGGAGTAATTGTTGGCATATACACATATAAAGTTAATTATTACAAGAGCATATTTGTGTGTATAAAAGTTACCTTAATCTATTAGCAGCCATTAAATTGAGTATAATATATACAAAAATTTTGAGATCAAATTATGCTTAAATTAAATAAAAAGCATTTATTTGGCATTTTAATAGCAGTCTTTCAGTTATTTTTTAAGTATTTCAAAATCTATAAAGGACTAAAAAGCAGAAGCACAGCTTTGTCCTAAATCACAAATTCTCCAATTAATATAAAATATTCCAGAATATGTAAAAATAAATATCAACTTCTAATGCTTAAATAAAATTAAACTTAGTGATATGTCATAAATAAAAACAACGTATAAGCTATAAATGAAATAATATACAAAATTATTAATGAATACTTAATCTAGTTGTGCATAGGTTAAAACTACATTCTTTTGTATCCAAAAATAACAATTTAAATAGTCTTGAGATGGCAAAACGTCTTGACCTACAATTAAAACTTTACTAGACGGACTTTCCATTTGAATTTTACCATGCCACACGTAGTGATAAAATAATTGTTGTATAGCAGAAAAGTAGCGTCTCTGTTCAGGAGTTTTAGGTTCATACCTCCCCAAAATTGCATCAACATCAGAATCGGCATCAGAAATATTCTGCTCCCCTCTTGTTTGCGTAACAACATAAAATGAGGTGTTATGCATCTGAGATGAAATTGCCATAAGTGGACACACTGTACGAATATCGGAAATCATTTGGCTTAACCCTTTGTAAGTTTTTGGGTACATTTCTAAAGCCTCAGTTGATAAATTTAATTTTCCCAACATTGAATTACGCACATGATGTGAAACATAGTCTGGAGTCCAATCTTTATGTTTCATTAATAATTTATCAGAAGCTGCAGCATGTGCTGTAGTCCCAATTACTAATTTCACAGAAAGTCCAGCTTGGTCTGTCCAAATTGTTGCTGGATGTTCTTGCAATATTTTACCATCTAAAACAAGCCACTCATGGCGTTTTTCAGGAATTTCACCAACACTTGGTAAGTCAGGCTGTGGTTTTCTCCATGTATCTTCTATTGAGTTCATTAACTTCTCAGCTGGCATACTTCGAAGACATTCAACAGTTTTACAATTTATTGCAGAAAGAAAACTTTCGTTATCCTTTTCAGATTCAGTTAATAATTTATTGGGATATAAAGCGCCTCCAGATGTAGCCCAAGCTCGGGTAAATAATTTTTCAGCACCCCTAATAGTTGAAAGGGCAGTTACCAAACTTGCTCCTGGAATAATAACATATGATAATAATTATTAAGGGTAGACTTGTAAAGTCCCTAATTAATTTGTCTTATTTTCTGTCTGAATGTTGGTATCAATGTATTTAATAACAATTTTTACCTGCACGATGTCCAAATAATGTGACGGCTTTAGGATCACCACCAAAGTGTTGAATATTATATTGAACCCAACGCAGAGCTTCAATAATATCACTAAGACCATAATTTCCACTAGTGTGAGGATATTCATCTTTGCTTAAGATATCCAACGCTAAAAATCCAAGGACTCCCATTCGAAAATTAGGTCTTACAAATAAAACATCCCTTGATCTAGCATATCTAGCTGAAGGTCGCATTTTACCAGGTGATCCACCAATAAAGCTCTCAGCTCCAATTAAAACTATAACTGGAAGGGGTGAATCGTATCTAACATAAGGTGTTACAACATCTAAAGTTAAACAATCCTCTGTTCCAGTTGTAGTTCCATTACTATGGATTTGTAAACATGTTTCAGTTGCATTATGTGCTAAAAACGTTCCATTCCAACAGTAATCAATGTCATTTAACGGTTGGGCACGTCGAAAACGGAAATCTCCTATTGGTGGACGTGCATATGGAATACCACGAAAAGCAACTGCTCCATCATCTAATATTCTACAATTGATCAGAAATTTGTTTTTACATTTAATTTTCTCATTAAAATTTTATTTTAATTAAATTAAAAATTACCCTTCAACAACTCCACAACCTGTGACTGTTTCAACAAACATTCCATCTTTGACAGAAGCTGCATAAGGATTTTTTCCTGTAGGTAGTATTATTGCTATTATTATTATAAGCAACAAAATGAAAGCTAATAAGGCACCTGCACAAAAAAATATTTTTAGAATTAATTTGTTGTACCTTGACTTTTACACTTACTAATTGCAAATCTATATGCCCTAATTTTCTGTTTCCAAGTTACTTCTTCCATTTCTTGCTTTTCTAAGTCTTTTTTGTCCTGAAATTTGTTCAAATATTACTTTAAATGTTATTTAATTCTAAACACATGAGTAAAATATGGCTACAAAAATCAATATATTATTAAGGCTTCCTGATTATCAATCTAGAGAATATTTTTAATCTAACACAGTTAAATAATTTATATATTGATTTTTTGTTATTAAAAGAAGTTTTGTTTTTTAAACATTTGCTCCAAATATTAATTGCAAAACATTTACAACCAATTTATACTAAATTTATTTTTAATACCGAACGCGCGCAAACAAACGCACGTGAACAGATATACTCGTTTTAAAAGTGAAAGAAAAGTGCACATGTGCTCCTGTCGAAGTGTTCACGTGCGGATCACGCCTTAAACATTGTTTACGCGCACTCAATATTGAAAATGAATATAGTATAGAAATAGTTTAGAATTTGCAAATAACTTACACCTAATGGAATATTTTTCATTTCATCATTTTTATTATCTGCAGTTTTATCACTATCATCTAAAGTTTCCATAGAAGCTAAACCAGCTTTAGTTTGATTTTCTAAACTTTCTGGTTCTTTTTTCTTTTTTGGAAACACTGATACAATAGGTAGACGAATGCTTTGAAGCAAACTTTTTTTTTCTTTTGGTTCTGTTGTAGATTTTTCACCTAAAAATAGATTTTATGGTTAAATTTTTTAGGCATATATTTATTATTACGATTTTAACATATTAAGTGACATAATTCGTTTCACGAAATAAATTCCTGAGTCACGAGCTGTTTGTCATGACTATTCTGTAAATAATTCGTTTCATCATAGGCATGTTACAAAAAAATTGAATACTTATATTTATTATTACTTATTTTTATATTCATTTTTGAACAGGTACTCAAAGGAGCAGTCATGCCTGGGTGTCTCTTGAGATTGTTTATGGGAGGATGTGCTGGGGGTGAGTTATAGTTTAGAAATTGCAAAATTATTCTGCAATTAGCCCAAAGATTAGGGCTTAAAAATTGGGAGGCACGAATATAACTGTGTCTGCGAATGCGAATGTAGCACACAATAAAAATTGTTATGTATTTATTAAAATCTCATTTACTGCGCAAGAAAAAATGCTGCTTCGGCTTTTTCAGAGAAAAATTGTTTTCCAGCTTAAGTATAAAGTTAGAATTGGTCCGGAAGTAAAGCTTACAAACTAACTAGGACAGATGAAGCGATGATTCCAAAAATACGTTCTATTGTAATTTATTATTTTTTGAATTACCGATAATTAATGTAAAATAAAGTTGCCATAAACCGCAAAATTTTCATTTTTTCAATCCTCATATCTCCTATGTTTTTCAACCAAAACAATTGACCGGAAACGATTTTGTAGTAAAATGTGTCAGCTTTTACTTGCTCTAATCAAATTTTAAATATCTCTTCGAGATATCGCGAAAAAAGTGACGAAAAAATGCGAAAATCGCACATATAACCTGTTTAAATTGCAATTTTGAAATTAGAAAAAATAAAAATGTTCCCAAATGGGAAAACGCACTTTATTTTCGTAATCTGCACCCTCATCTTGAAGGGTAATCGTTATTTTAAGCGTTTTTTTTTCCATATTTCACCCAATCAAATAAACAAAAGCGGCAGTAAGAATTTTTTGCGCCATATCTCACTTCTCCAGAAATTAAGGACCGAGCAGCTCATTTTGTACCTAAAAAATCTATTTTGATGCCACACAAACGAATTTTAAATTTGTTAAGAAGTTTTCGAGATATTTTGAAAAAAACTGTAAATTTATTAAATCTTGGGACAAAAGTTTGAAAATTAAGTAAAAAATGTCGAAAATCCTTTTTTCGTAATAAGCGACCCCACATTAGGGTGTAAATATGTGTTTATGGTTGATTTTTAAAAACTCAGGATTTTTAACCTTTTCAAAAAGCAAAATTTTCATTTTTCCAAGCCTCATATCTCCTTTATTTTTCAACAAAAACAAATGACTAAACCACGATTTTGTAGTAAAATGTGTCAGCTTTAATGAAACTTAAGAAGTTTTCGAGAAATTTTGAAAAACTATAAATTTATTAAATATTTTGGACAAAAGTTTGAAAAATCAAGTGAAAAATGCCCAAAATCCAGCAAATAACAATTTTTTCGTAATAAGCAACCCTAAATTAGGATGTAGATGTGTGTTTATAGTTGATTTTTAAAAACTCAACATTTTTGACTTTTTCAAATGACTAAATTTTCATTTTTCCAAGTGTCATATCTGCTTTGTTTTTCAACCAAAACAAATGATTTTGAAGTAAAATATGTCAACTTTTACGTGCTTTAATCAGATTTTAAATATCTTTCTTAGTTTTCGAGATATCGCGAAAAAAGCAAAAATCGCTCGTTAAACAAAATTTGTTGCAAATTTAATTTTAAATAATTTTGTACTCTTTCTGTTTTTATACAAACTTGGTAGTTTATGAAATGTTTGCAAAAAACCTGATCAGTAATCTACCACTTTTGAATTGTGAATTTCAGCTAAATATCACTGGGACTCAATTTTTGTTAAAAAGCTTAAATAAGAACTTCCAGGACAACCAGGCAAGCTGTAGAAAGGCAACAGATAAACAAACAGACACCACTTTCATTTTTGGTTAAGAAAAAAAAAAATGAATATTTCTACAATGTCATCTCATTTTAAAAAAATTATAATTACAATACTTTCTTTTACATCGTATATAAAAGTAAAAGTTCTGGCCCAAGAATGTATTTCAGTTTTGCCGTGTTCATAATAAATTATAAACTTAATAGAAAAAAGTTAATACTGACTTATATTAAAATTAATATTTACCCTCTTCTTCATTAATTACTTTAGATTTTCTAAAAGGATTTGGCAACTTAATTCTGGCTTGTAACATAAGGGAATCATCTTTTTCTTTGTCTACTAATTCTGCATTTTCTCCTTCAGTTTGTTCATCTCCTTCACCTTCCTATAAAATTTTTTTTTAATTTTTTGTAACAGTGATTCTTATCTACTGTGCAGTGGATATTATAGAGTTAAATAAATTCATATTATTCTACACAACATAAACTAGTGTAACATCAAAATTTAAATATTTAAAGCTGAAATCTAAAAATATCTCCTCAAAAAATGAACCACTGTATTATATATATTATAATAATCTATTAAAAAAATTAAAATTACTTTGCATTTTTCCTTTGATTTACTCCTAGTAAAAAATCCTGGCATTAAAATTCCTCCAGTAGGTATTTTCTTGGGTTTAACTTCTTTAATATTGTCAGCTTTTAATTTGCCACAAGCTTCAGCTTCCTTTTCTTCTGGTGCAGCATCCTCAGCTTGTGAAATTTTATCATGAGCTTTGTTTTCTTCATTCATTTTCTTTTCTCGTTCTTCTAATTCAATATCCTTCTTATCTTCACTCATGTTTACGTCGCAAATATATTTTTTTAATAGCTAAAAGGTGTATGTAAAATATTTATATTATATAAATTTGAAAATAATTTAAAGGTAAATATAAACAAGTGAATGGTGATATAGAAAACAAAACAATAACAATGCCGGGTATGAGCCTCAACGCGTTTTACTTTATTGATTTTGGTTTCGCTTCAAAACATTTTAACCGGTTAAAGCACGCAGTAATAAATGGACAAAGGCTTGAACCAAATTACAATAAAAATAACTCACCTTACCACATGGAGTGGATATTCACTTAATTTAATTATAACTTACAAAAGATTATACAAATTATATTTACGATCTGTTCATAGACAACAAACTGGTAAACACAATGAGGCAACTACAAGAAACGGCCGTGCTAGTCGCAGTCGTGTCTGTATTGTGCTGAATAGCACGCATTTCAATTTCAATACGTCGGATATATTTCTTCTTGTCTGACTTGGCGTTAAACCATCTTACATCTTTGTCACATTCACAAAAAAGCTTGGAAAAAAATCAACCCCTAATGGATACTTATTTCATGCTTATTCCACCTCTGCGTAAATAACGGAAATTCCGTGGGTATTTATAGGTAATAAATAGAAAAAAAAAATGCAAGAATTTTTTATTTTATTTACATGCTGCAATTGCATGAATAAATTATTTTTTAACAAATATGTATTTATTATTTTTCATAATTAATTGTAATCAAGTTACATTATTTTTTGTATTGGTTTTGTATCACCAGTACCAAAATAGCAGATTTTGTTAGATATATGTTATGTCATATAACGCTCTTTCCCTTAATTTATTAGTTATCTTTAATTATAATATTTTTCAATTCATTGTTTTTAATATTTCATATAATACTTAGATATTATTTCATTCTTTTAAACATTGTACATTCATTAAGGTGACATATTTTCTAGCTACGAGTTGCCTGCCTACATAAACCAAATATAAACTATTTGCGCGCTAGCATTATATGAATGCTAATTTGTAACAACACTTACTTTATAGACGTAATACTGTACGCATCTTTTTAATAAAGTTAATTAATTCCATATTTTAAATAAAAAGTTTTTTAAAATTTTATTTTACACGATAGCGACGTTGAATATATGTAAATGTTTTGCTGGTTTCGTTTCATTGAAGGAACAAGGGAGAGAGAAAGTGGAAAAAGAGCATTTGGTAAAAAATGTAAAGATGCAGATGGATGGCAGACAACGTCTCTACAGATACAGCATCACAGACTTTTCTCATACCAACTCCCAAGTTCAATATCCTACAAATTTAACTTTGATTTAAATGTCGAGATGAAAAATTCTAAAAATTATCGTCCTATTTTGAAGAAATAAAAAATATTCATTCATAAAACCTTGTTAATAAAATGTTTAATCAATTTATTTTTAAAACATGTATTTAATTGATTTAATTATACCAAATAAAATATCCAGCAATCTAATCCAATACCCATAGGCGCCCGCAGAAATTATTCTAGGGGGAGGCAAGTCCAAAACATAGATATAAATGTCATATTCAAATAATGCTCTTCACGTGGCGGGTCTGGAAACGATACCCGCTGAGGATAAATATTTATTTTTTAGTTAAAAATGTGTTCTCTGTAGTTAAAAATCATCGATTTAGTAAATTATTACTATCTGGCTAAGTTACTAAAGCAAAAATATTTACCTCTTTCTCTCTTTAGCCCTCATTTGTCCCATGGTGGACATAGGCCTCCTTTAATTCTTTCCATCTCCTACGATCTTCTGCGATGTGGCCCGGTTATTTCTTTGACATTATCAAGCCATTTCTTCTGTGGTCGCCCAGGAACCCTTTGGTTAGTACTAGGTTGCCAATGTGATATTTTATACGTCCAATTATCCTTTGGTACCCTACTCATGTTTCCGATCTAGCTCCATTTTAGTTTAACCATTCTCTCAGCTACGTCTTTTACTTTCGTCTTCTGATCTTTTTCTAAGTAATTTTATCCCTAAGCTTACGCCTAGCATAGCGCGTTCCATGACCCGTTGAAAAACTCGTAACTTATCAATGCTTTTAACTGTCCAGGCATAGTTTCTAAACCGTATGTGCTGTCGGGTAGTCTGCACATGTCATACCTTCCGTTTTCCGTTTAAGGCTTTGGGGGATGTCTGTGTTCTTAAAGTTATAATTGAGTTTGCCGAAAGTTGCCCAGCTTTGTCGTACTCCCTGCGGTTTTATTCGCCTCACCTAGCTTGATGTTGTGACCGAGGTGTACGTATTCGTCGCCTTGCTCGATAAATTTGCCGTCCATGTGATGTTGAATTATGTTCGGGCTTATATAGTTTTGGTCTTTTTTATATTCATGTACAAACCCACCGACTTT